>CM025145.1:9991477-10004757 GCA_013467495.1 Gossypium gossypioides | reverse complement strand
TATGGTAAGAAGATATATGAGTCTAGTTTCAGGAAAAATTTACGGATCTAAATTTTGAGTTTCGTAACTTGAGTTATAATTAAAATAGTGACTATTATGCTAGTGGACAATTTTATTGTGAACAGTAAAATAAATTATTTTGATTTGTTTAAGTATTTGAAAATTTTTTAATGCTCTCAGTTTGGACCCAAACCATTTCCGTTGCATGTTTTAGGGTCTCGAGAGTCCTTTTTAGGGATATATTGAATGAACGTAAGCGAATTAATGTTAAAAGCAAATTTTTATGCTTCGAATTAGTAAGTTAAGTCAGATAANTAACGCCTCGTGCTCGACTCTGGCAACGGTCTCGAGTATGGGGTGTTACCAACTTATGACTCCATGGTTTCCAAAACTTCAACTTTACCATATGAATTATTTGGTACACAAGCAATAGAAAGTTTTTATTCCACAAGCGGTGTTGAGATTTTGTTACATGTCTTATTTTTTTTATTTTTTTAAATGCAACTTAATAACATATTACAAAATCTTAATCCGCTTGTGATATAGAGTTAAAATTTTCTACAGCTAATGTACCAAATAATTATTCATAATTTTTTATATAAATATATTATTTACATAATTATGTGATAATCAAGTTATTTATAACAAAAATAATTTTTAAATTAATTTTTAACTCAATCAAATTGCAACTTATTTAAGTATAGAAAGGCGAGGCTAATTATAAAAAGGAACAACTCACATTTAATACCGTGACATTTGATAATTAAATGAGATAATATATAATTTGGTCCTTAAACTTGTCCATATGTACGTAGATGGTTCTTAAATTTTTTTTGGACTTAATTGGTTTCCAAATTTATATTCTATCAACTAGGTTGGTCATCCACATTAACATCGTTAGTTTAAGTTGATTTGACATTACTAACCAATCTGGTGGTTCCACCGTTAGTTTGTCACGTGGCATTTTGAGAGGTTGTCACGTGAAATCATCGAATTAGTTAACAATACCATGTGAGCACAAACTAATGGTATGATTGCAAAAGACTAATTGAAATATAAATTCAAATACTAACTAATTCCAAAAATAAGAATGAACTACGTACAACAAATTCAGAGCATCTAACTTTTCTCAAATAAAAACAAAACGGCAAGACTGTGAATTCCCAGACGGCAAGTGTAGTACACGAGGGAAATGGAGAGAGAAAAAAAGTGGAAGAGAGACCAGAAAATGAGATAGATTCCTCCTACTTGATTCCACAAAATTTAATAGTTAGATTAAAATCCAGCTGAGTTGTATTTCAAGTCTGAGACTGTCTATATAAAGAGCCCAAAGGCTATAGCATTTTCACGTAGCAAAGTAAAAGAGGCCAAGGCGAGCAAGGGCGAGAGGCAGAGCGAGAAACAGAGTGAGAGAGAGGGAGAGAATTATGGGAGCCTGGGCTATTGCAGTGCATGGTGGCGCTGGTGTAGACCCAAATCTCCCTAAGGAAAGACAAGAGGAGGCTAAGAGACTCCTCACTCATTGCCTTGATATAGGCATCTCTGCTCTCCGCTCTAACCTCCCCGCCATTGACGTCGTTGAACTTGTTGTATGTCCCCTTTTCTTGTTCCCCTTCCTTCCTCCCCATTCAATTGATAAAAAACGATGCTTTGATCATTTTTAAAAAAAGATTATTACTATAATAATGGGAGATTATTATATAACTATAATATACATGATGACAGGGAGAGTTTATGTTGTTATCATTTCTTTATTTCTTCCGTCATTTTCTTCTAGAATGATAAAAGAAGTCGGGGTTCTTTTGGTAGGTTAGAGAACTGGAAACAGATCCTCTGTTCAACTCCGGGCGTGGATCTGCTCTTACGGATAATGGAACGGTGGAAATGGAAGCCAGCATTATGGATGGCCCAAAGAGGAGATGCGGCGCCGTTTCAGGCTTAAGCACTGTTAAGAACCCTGTCTCCCTTGCCCGTCTTGTCATGGACAAATCACCCCATTCTTATCTGGCCTTCTCCGGTGCCGAAGACTTTGCCAAGAAACAGGTTTCTTTTCACTAGTTTAGCTTTAATGGTTGAAACCCACTTAATTTTTGGGGAATCTTGGATTCTATATCCACGTGTTGAATAGATTCCCCACACGCTTTCATTAAAACGGTTGTGTTTTGTGTAGGGAGTGGAGTTGGTGGACAATGAATATTTTATTACGGAAGATAACGTGGGGATGCTTAAGTTGGCAAAAGAGGCAAACTCGATCCTGGTACGTTTCATTTTACTCTACTTTCCTCCTAAAAGACATTGATGAAGATGAAGCTATATCACATGGTGGAACCCATGCCTAACCTTTTCCAACTTCTATGACCAGTTTGATTACCGTATCCCAACGGTTGGCACCTGTGGTGCGGGGGCAGCCGCCATGGAAAGTCCTTTGCAGATGAACGGGCTCCCCATCAGCGTCTACGCCCCAGAGACGGTTGGCTGCGTGGTGGTTGACAAGGAGGGTCGGTGCGCTGCCGCCACCTCCACAGGTGGGCTCATGAACAAGATGACCGGAAGGATTGGTGACTCCCCGCTTATTGGCTCCGGAACCTACGCTTGTGACTTGTGTGGGGTGTCATGCACTGGGGAAGGAGAAGCAATCATCCGAAGCACCTTGGCGAGGGAAGTAGGCGCAGTGATGGAGTACAAAGGATTGAACCTGCATGAGGCTGTGGATTTTGTGATCAAGAATAGGTTGGATGAAGGCAAAGCTGGGCTGATTGCTGTTTCAAAGAACGGTGAGGTTGCTTGTGGGTTTAACACCACCGGGATGTTCAGGGGCTGTGCCACTGAGGATGGGTTCATGGAGGTTGGTGTCTGGTAAAATGTCTTGGGGTTGCAATACATTAAGCTAGTTGTGTTTAGGTTATGTTACTCCTGTACTTCACGATATCTCTTTGTTTGGTTATAACTAAGTGAAGTGCATTTTGTAATTGAAATGCCCCAAAATAAACTAGGTTGCAGTATCGATCCATTTTCAACTTTTTACATTTTCAATCTGATCTGATCTTTGTTATGTAGGGGATAAACTCGGATGAGCAACAAACAAGTAAAATAACGAAAAAATTGAAAAGATCAAATATAAATATTTTTTGTAAAAAAATCTCTCCAAAGAGGATAAAAAATCATAGGCAAAAATAATTTCATTAAAACAGCAAAAATAAAGAATACAAATGATAGAGATAAAACTAAATCCCGAAACTCGAAATAAGAACCCTCAAAATATAAATACAAAATTCGTTGAGAGCTTGTAAAAATTAATATTTAAATATGTAATGGGCTTTTTGTTCTAGGTTGGAAAAGAGTCTATTTATAGGCTAAATTCTTAAGTCAAATAATATTAAAATAACTATAACCTCCCCAACCCGATATAGACGTTAGACTTGAATTCGTGAGATTACATCAGCCACTGAGATGGCCTAGTAGCGATCGGGGTTTTATAAAATATGCAATATAAAAACATTTGTTTATCTTAAAAGAAAACTTAACTTATTTTTAGAAAAGCTCGTAAGTGGACAAAAACACGATTAATCTAATATTTTTCTCGAAAAAAATGATTACCATTCAAAACTTAGTTAATTTCTAGTTTACTTATTAGTTAATAATTAAATATAACTTAGCAGCGGAAGACTGATATTCAACTTAGTTATAATTTAATAAAAAACAAATTTTATGCACAAGAAATTAAAATCCATATTTCAACTTTTTTAAAAAATGATTCAAATGTCATGCATGATAAATTAACCGGGAATTTAAACCTAAGTCTTATGTCACAGTTCAAAATAAAATAATACAATCTTTAAATAATAATAAGATATCAAATAATAACTTAATAATATTTTAGTAAATAGAATCGATCCAAGCCGAGCCCTTCGTATGTTGAGTCCGTGTCCTAACCTAGTGGATTATCTGTAAAGATAAAAATAAAATGGGGAGTGCGCTATGAAGCTCAATGTGAGTTCCGTCACAAGGAAACCAGAACAAAATAAAAAATAAACAAAGTACATATATTAGCAATTATGAGATTAAACACAACCATATGAAGCACATCAGATTAATAGTTTTTCACATAAAACATTTCACTTTGCTATGTCGGTATTCATAGTTTTGTATGCACGTGCTTATGAATGCAATGCAGTTTAAAATTAACAGAAAATGTCCTACCCAACTCCACTACACACCTCACTTATGAGTTCCCCAGAACTCATCTACCATATCACTCCGAATTGTGGATGAGCCACCATTGATTTTGCAATTAAGCTACCACTTTGTAAAGAAAAACGTGGATAAACCATTAGTATTTTAGATAAAAACAATTACAATTACTATCACTTGTTGTGAGTGCACAACATAGTTGCAGATTAAAAAAACTACAACTGGGCTTGTTGATGAGCCACATATTTGCAGTCACTACCACTTATTGTGAGTGCACAACATATTCATAGATTAAATAAACTGCCACTAAGTTTGTGGACGAGTCACATATTTATAGTTACTACCACTTGTTGTGAGTGCAAAACATATTTGCAAATTAAAAAACTGCCACTGGGTTTGTGGACGACCCACATATTTGTAGATACTACCACTTGTTGTGAGTGCACAACATATTCGCAGATTAAACAAACTGCCATTGGGTTTTGTGGACGAGTCACCACTTGTTTGAAAATTTAATAAATTACGACTCTTCCTCTGTACAATGTCCCGTCCCACGCAATACATTATGTCATGTTTTGTATTATAACAAATCAACACTAATAGTAGACATGTAACATGTACTCAATTCATCACTAAAACTTAACATGTTTATCATGTTTTTCACAATGCGGTAACGATATTATCACTTTCAATTTAATAGTTTCACTTTACCAGAAAACATATAATATTCATGTATCATGCGGTGTAATAAGGGAAGCATTAAACACAAATTTTAGAATTCACCCAATACCAGGGACCTAACTAAGTAAGGATAAACACTAAAAATAATTTAGGGAATGTACAGGAATTAAACTAAACATATCAAGCTTTTACATAATATTAATAAATTCAATCAATCAATCATGGATTCTAGCCTAAATCATTCAGTTAGGGACTTAATTGAAGAAAATATAAAACTAAAAATAGTTTGGAAATCAATCAGGGACTAAACTAAATAAATCATAAGATTCTGGGAAAAATTGTAAAATTTGAAAAATAGGGTCACATGGTCATGTGAAATGCCTCAGGCCGTGTCGAAGGGTTACACAATCGTGTAACAGACTGAGGCCATATGGAAATTGCAAAATCAACCTACATGGGAGACACGGCTTTGGGGCAAGCCGTGTAAGAAGTAAAAATCCTAGGGTTTTAGTGGGAAATGGTTGTGTAAGGGAGTTGTGTGGTCCACACGGGTAGCCCACACGCTCGTGTGGTCTAATCTAAGCTCGATTTTGCCTCAATTTCCTCGTAAAAGAACACACACCTGACTTTTGGGGTTTTGAATGTCACTCCTTGCGCCTATGTTTGATCCGGGGTACGTAGATCGAGTATTTCAAACGACAAAATCTCACGTATTACAAGGGGTATCAAGGTTTGTCAAGATTATTAAATAATTGGATGACAACAAGTAAAAGCTGAACATCAGGTACCTTCTGGTTTGTTGCAGCTAGTGATGATACCGGAGTGGAAATGGGAGCATGTTACTATGGATTTCGTATCGGATTTACCCCTATCTCTAAGAAAGAAAGATGTTGTTTGGGTTGTTGTTAATCGTCTTATGAAGTCAGCACATTTTATTCCGGTACGTACAGATTACTCCCTTGAGAGGTTAGCTGAGTTATACATCTCTAAGATTATCATATTGCACGGGGTGCCAGTTTCTATTATTTTAGATAGAGATCCTCGGTTTACTTCACAATTTTGGAGTAAGTTGTAGGAAGCTTTAGGTTCATGGTTACATTTTAGTACCGCATTTCATCCCCAAACAGATGGTCAATCCGAGCGAGTAATTTAGATACTCGAAGATATGCTTCATTGTTGCGTATTAGAATTTGAAGGTAACTCGGAGAAATATTTACCGTTGGTTGAATTCGCATACAATAATAGTTATCAGTCAAGTATAAAGATGGCACTGTACGAAGCTTTATATGGTAGTAAATGCCAAACTCCTTTGCATTGGACCGAGCTTAGTGAGAAAAAGATTCAAGAGTTGATTTGATTCGAGAAACTGAAGAATAAGTGAAAGTAATCTGTGATAGTTTAAAAGCTGTTTCATATTGACAGAAATCGTATGCAAATTTGAAACGTAAAGATATTGAATTTCAGATCAGCGACAGAGTATTTTTGAAAGTATCGCCTTAGTAGAGGATTCTTCATTTCGATCAAAAAGGGAAGCTTAGTCCTCGATTATCGAGCCATATGAGATTATCGAAAGAATAGGGCTAGTGGCATATCGGCTAGCTTTACCGTCAGAATTAGAAAAGATTCATAATGTGTTTCATGTATCCATGCTACGACGATACCGATCAGACCCTTCGCATATAATTTCTCCGGTAGATGTTGAGATTCAGCCTGACATGTCGTATAACGAAGAACCGATCATAATTTTGGCATGAGAGATTAAAGAGTTAAGAAACAAAAGCATAGCTTTAGTGAACGTTCTTTGGCAACGTCACGAGATAGAAGAGGCCACCTGGGAACCTGAGGAAGCTATGAGAAAGCAATATTCAAATCTATTTTCTGGTAAGATTTTCGGGGACTGAAATTTCCTAGGGGGAGAGTTGTAACAACTCGTTTTCCGGTGAAATAGGAACAATGGTTTCGGGACCACAAATTCGATGTTAAAAAATTTTATTTTATTATTATTTTAATGTCTACAACATATTAGTAGTGTCGTATAAAAGTTTTGCGAAGATATTTTATCGTTTGCATGTTTAATTTGATAAAAGGATTAAATTGCAAAAAGGTGCAAAATTTGAGTTCTATAAGCTAAATGGATTAAATAGTTTTGATAATTAAATGGTTGAGGGTTTTATGTTGTAATTAGACCATATAAATTGCTAGTGGACATATGTGGACACTTTATTAAGTGAATTAAAGGTTAATAATAAAGATTATATAGGTAATTTAGTAAATAAAATCTAAATTAAGTAAAACAAAGCCAATTTTTTTTCTTCATTCATCTTCTTGCCGAAAATTAAAGAAGAACAAGCCATTAGAGAAGCTTAACATTCGGCCAACATTCCAAAGCTTGCATTATCAAGAAAAGCAACATACGGATTTAGATCGGGGAAAATAAAAAGTATTGGATTAATCGATCGTTTTTCTCTGTACGTGTTTGAGGTAAGTTCATATATTTAATTAGCATTAAATTATGTTTAATTTTAATGCTTTTATGATATATTTTTGGTATTACGAATCTACAGAAATATCCAACGAAGTTTTGATGACTTTCGGATCCCGTTTGAACCTTAAGAATATATAGAATACAAATGACATGTCATCAGCGGTTGCCGTGTTTTGGGTGCTGGTCTCATACGTCCTACCAGTGGCTAAGTTTTCGGTATGTGTTACGGTTACTTGACAGCTTGTGTGAGCAGCACCGTGTAGCTACGCCTTGACTGACAGCTTGTGTGAGTAGACCCATTTATGGCTTGAGAGAGAGCACTGATATTAGATATGAGTTACTAGTGGTTTCAACCACATGTGGGCACTTAGTGTGCGAGATTCCCGCGTATCCAATATTATTCTAGTGGTTCAATGAGTATGAAAAAGGGAAGGTTCGACAAATGCTTCAGTAAGTAATATTATGAAAATAAGAAATGGTTTGAGTTGTTAATGATTGAAATATGCTTAACCATTTGTTGAAAGTATGAATGCTTTGAAGTAATATGAATAAAAGCTACAATGCTATGAGATGATTTGCTATGCTATGTCATTTGCTAACTTGAAAGGTTGTTGTTGCTTAGGCTAATATCAAGCCTTTTTGGATAGTTTCAAGTTGATTTTTATGTTTATAAGATGATATGGTAAGTTTTGTTTGTGAATTACGAACTTACTCAGTATTACATCCTTACTTCGTGTTAATTTCTTTGTGTTTCTAGTTAATCGAAAGCTCGTTCAGGTTGGAAGTTGTCGGAGATTTCATCACACTATCCATCGGCTATATCGGTATATTTTGAAGATTTTGAGTCATGGTTATAATGGCAGGTATAGGTGTTTTGTTTGATGAATTCTAGCCATTAAGTGTGGATTGTATATATATGACATTATGGTTGATGATCTATTTGGTATGATGTATATTTATATGGTATCTTATGTGGTTGGTAACTTGTTATTGTGTTGTCTAAGATGATGATATGGAAATGTTATTAAATGAGTTGGTGAATGGTGAAAAAGGGGATACTCCATAATGTTGCTATTGGTTTGATTTGGTAGTTTGGAAGTGATCATCTTTTGTTAAATTTGGTATGGTATAAGTTAGTTGTGAATATGGCTATTTTGTATTGATTATGTATGCATATTTGGTTTATGAGCATTGTGGCAAATATAGTATTGGGATGATCCAATTAGTAGTTTGTTTGTAGAATGAATTGGTTAGGTGTTTAAGTAAAATTGTTTTGTTGAATTGAGGTGCCATTTTGGCATATTCGTTGAATGGTTAGATTATAGGTTGATTAAGCTTGGTTATGCATATGCAAAGTGAGTTTTGAATACTTGATTTTAGGTGCAATTGGCTTCTGCATGAGTTGTGAGTTTGGGTGAGAAAAATAGCTTGGAAATGGCCTATTTTTCGTCCATATGGGCAGAGACATAGGCGTGTGTCTCAGCCGTGTGTTAGTTTTCAAAGGGTTTCAAGTTAGGCTGTTACACGGCCTAGCACACGGCATGGCACACGGGCGTCTAGGGTTACTTCGAAGGGTGCACGGCTTGGCACACGGGCGTATGGCTTGGCCTTGTGGCCCAAGTCAGAGAGTTACACGGGTGTGGACATAGACTAGGAGATGACCATGTGTCCCTATTTTGAATGCCCACATGGCTTGGCCACACAGTCGTGTGACCCCTACAGTTTGAAAAATTTTAACTCTTTCCAAAAATTTTCATATGTTTCTAATTTAGTCCCCAATCGCTTCCAATGTCTGTTTTGGGCCTAAAGGGCTCGAATAAGGGACCGTATGTATGTTTTTTTATTAATGTTGTTATCTTTTACCTTGTAATTTAATTATGAATTAAATTGTCCGTTGTATGACGTTATGCTTCGGTAATGCTCCGTAGTCCTAATCTGGCAACGGATACGGGCTAGGGGTGTTATAGGTCACTTTAACCATTTTATTGCATAATATCATTTAATAATACTCTGATTAATACTCACCCTAATAAGGTCAATCGTAATGTGATCTCATTCCCAATGTTAGAAACTCATCAGGTTGGTATTGATCGACCCTTCAACAAAAATAATATATGATATGTTAACATTTGAAGGAAAACAAATATACCATTGCCTTTAAATACATTTGGCCTCTAGGAAAAGGAGAGAGGAATGAGTGGCTTTTCATACCGCTATCATACTCACCTAACCAAATTGAATGGGAAGGGGTATTGGATCACTGGAGTCTCAAGTCGAAGAAGAGAAAGAGTATAGTGAAAAATCACTTGAAAGAGTGAGTTAATATACAACATTTAAATTAAATAAAATAATTTAAAACTAAAGGAAAATAGGGATATAGGATTTCAATTACTAAAGAGGATGAAAAAGGTTCAAAGATAATAAAGAAAAATAGAAAGGTCACCAGAACCGCTGGAGGCATGAGGACGGTGGTCTAGCGAGAACTTGAAAAAGGAGGAGAAGAAAGAGAAGGTTGTGGCACAAGAGGAAATAAGGGGAGAAAGAAAAAAAAAAGAAGAATTAGAGGAAGAGAAGAAAAGAGAAAGAAATGAGGTTTTATTCTATGGTAGTGTGCAAAAGTGGCGGCCACAGTGTTGCTAGGGTGGCGATGGAGCAAAAGGAGAATAGTAGTGATGGCAAAGAGGAGGTTTGATGATGATAGTGGTGGTTCAAGGCACAAAGTGGTGGATGAGAGAAGAAAATTTAGAACAAATGATGGTTGATGGCTAAATCAAAGGAGAGAAAATGAAGAGAATGGGAGTAGCTATGAAAAAAAATGGTACAATAGGTGAAAATATTATCTAGGTACAATGAATCACTTTATATGGAAAAGATGGAGAAAAAAGACATGTGGAGGAGACAATGGAATAAAGACGGGATCATGTTGGAGTAAATAAGGTAAGTTGACATGAAAAGAAGGAAAAAAAATATCTCCCTTAAGCAAGAAAGGAGTGTTGGACAGCAAAGGGTTGCTAGCATGCTAAAGTTGACAAAAAACATTTAAATAAAAACTTGGGATTGAGGAGCTTTGAACCTAGGACCTTTAGGAAACTTTTAATGCTTTCAACCACTTGACTAGCCACTAACTTGTGTTCAATTTAATCAAAATTATTAAAATAAACATGGGATGTTACAATTCTACCCTCCTTAAAATAAATTTTATCCTCGAAATTTTCCTGGTTGGAAGAGGTGAGGGGTATTGACGTCGCATCACATCCTCAGGTTTCTAACTGGCTTCACTAGAACCATGATTTCGCCACAATACTTTTACTAGCAGAATCTATTTCCTCCTCAACACTTTGATCTCATGATCTAAAATCTGAATTGGTTTATTGTCAAATGAGAAATTTGGATGCACCTCAATCTCCTCTATCGGAACCACATGATGGGTCTGATCGATAGCGCCTCAACATAGATACATGAAACACGTCATGAATTCGATCTAATTCTGGTGGTAACTCCAACTAATATGCCAATGGTCCAACCCTTTTAAGAATGCGATAAGGTCCAATGAATCTCGAACTCAACTTTCCCTTACAGCCAAATCTCAATACCTTCTTCCATGGCGATACCTTAAGGAATACTCGATCATTGACACTGAACTCTATATCCCTCATTTTTAAATCAAAATAAGATTTCTGACAATCTAATACCGCTCTCAACCGATCCTAAATTAGTTTCACAGTACTCTCAGTCTCCTAAACTAAATATTGGCCTAAGACTTTTTTTCCCCCAATTGGGTCCAACATAACAGAGTTCGACATTTGCGACCATAACGAGCTTTATAGAGAGCCATCTGAATGCTCGACTAAAAGCTATTATTGTATGTAAATTCAATAAGTGGTACATGTTCTTCCCAACTGCCTCGAAAATCGATTACACAACCCCACAGCATATCTACAAAGACTTGTATAACCCTCTCAGATTGCCCATCGGATTGTGGATGAAAAGCCATACTAAAGTTCAATCGCGTGCCAAGAGCCTCATGCAACTTCTTCCAAAATTGAGACGTGAAATAAGGATTCTGATCGGAGATGATTGATACTGGTATCCCATGAAGTCTCACAATTTCAGAAATATACAATTTGGCTAACTTCAGTAATGAATAATCTATGTGAACCGGTAGAAAATGAGTTGATTTGGTTAGTCTATCCACAATTACCGAAATTGAATCTTTCTTAGAAGGCATCAAAGGTAGCCCACTAAAAAATTCCATAGTCACTCGTTTCCACTTCCACTGAGGAATCTGAATAGGCTGTAGTAAACCAGAAGGAACTTAGTGCTGAGCTTTAACTTGTTGGCACGTAAAAAATTTAACCACAAACTTGGTCACATCTCACTTCAGTCCCGGCCACCAATACTATTTTCGAAGATCTTGATACATTTTATTCCTTTCAGGATGCATAGCATATGGACTATTGTAACATCCCAAAAATAGGGGTTAGTAGAATCGGGTTTGTGAATTGAGAGAAAGTGTGGTCATGCCCTAAATTTTAGATTATCTATGCATTTTTAGGAAATATATGAAGCACTGGTTTGTTGGTTAAGTGTTAGTGAAATGTATCTTAAAACCAAAGTTCAAATCCATTCTATCGCACCATTTTTATTATTTTGTAAATTTTGCCTCAAACCCTAATATGTGACACACCTTGTTTTTAAAATAAATATGAAAAAATTATTTTAAAAATAAGGAAATAGCCTGGTAATTAATTAATAAATGGAAAAACATGAAAATTAAACTGAGGTCCCATGTTCGAATCCTTTCGCATGCAAAATAATTAATTTTTACAAAATCCCTTGTTTTTAATGTTTGTGTCTTCCATACCTTTGTAACCCTAGGTATAAATATTAAATTTTACACAAAATAATAATTATTTATTCTTTTTTTCACTCACCCTAGTCGTTCCTACCCTCTCCTCTACTCTTTTCTCTTCAATTTTTTTTTCTTTCTCCATTGTTGTCGTCGCCCATAACACCTAGTTTTATCATCTTTTTCTTTTATTTTTTCCACAAGATTTTGCATCATCTCCTCCATCATATTTCTATCATTTTTCTCTAGTTAAATCAACCCCAATTCTGAAATATTGAGTCTCCAAGATCGATTCCTATTGTTGCCAAGAAGCGCCATTACCACCCATTTCACTTAGCTTGTGTAATGTCTCTTTTTCCTTCAATTTTTTGATTAATCTTGTTAATTAAAAACCTAAATTTCTAGATCTGGAAATTGAGATAAATTTAAATATTTGAAATGTATTTTTCTATCTTTTAAAAGGATCTTAAAATTGTTCTTGAATCAGCCCCAATTTTGCCACCATGGGTGGTGGTGCGCGTGCCTACGTGCAAGAAATGAGGCTGTTTTGTTTCTAAATTCTTGTCCATCTATTTCCATCATCAATTCGAGTTCTTAAACCATCCTAATTATTCTTTAATCACGTATCAGTTAGGGAAAAACTTTCTTGATGAATTGGCCATTCGGATCTCACAAATCGGGAAGTGTAAGTGTGATTAAATGCAAACTAGTTTGTTGTTTCGACATAGTTATTGGGTAAAGTTTATAGATTGATTAAATGAAGGATTTTAATCAATATTGGCTATTTATTTTCCAGTATTTAAATGTTTTAGGTTCTGACCCGAATGCCCCAAATCAACCGTAAAGCCGAAAGACGTTTGCGCGTACAATTTGCATCAAAATAGTGTAAGAAATCTAACTAGTTTGGATTAGTAACATCGATTAGTTTGAACCCATAAGTGGGTGTTTAGGGGTCTTTTTAAGAGGTTAATTAATTGAATTTATACTAATTTTTAATTTAGGTTTGTTTTAAGGTTTATTAAGGAAATTGGAAGATTCGCTAGTGTGCTGCGAAAAAGCGTAAAATAAGGTGTG
>CM025145.1:9856275-9871109 GCA_013467495.1 Gossypium gossypioides | reverse complement strand
ATGTACTAGATTAAATTAAATTATAAAGTGTTGGGTTAAAAGTTCAGGAAGCACAAATAATTTGACCTAATACACGAGAGGCCTAAATTCTCATCATAATACATATGAGGGGAATAACACCCTATTAGCCCCTATCTCTCTTAGTTCAACTAGGATGTTGTTTTTCTATTAAAATAAACTTCTACTAATTCAACAAGGGTTTCACTTCTTCTCCCTATAAATAGATGGTACGGGTAAGGCTAAATACACAATAAGTGTTACATAACTTTGAGATATTGTTATTATGCTAGAAAATAGTGAGAGTTTATTCTTTAACTATAAATTTTATTTTCTGGAATAACAATTCTACCCGTTTCTATTGAGAGAGAGAATTTGCTTTCCCATTGAAAGTAAGGTAAACTATTTTCGGTTTCGTGTTTGATTCGAATTCACTCAAGCCCACACTCAAAGTAGTTCGTGGTACGAGAATAACAGAGAAGGTTGTTTGGTTGAAAATTGGGAACCATAAGGATTCGTCTAGCCAAAAACACATGTTCGATTTCGGTAATATCACAATCAGCTCGATTTTCAAAATTTTAATTTTTCGTTGTGTAAGAAAATCATTTTCAAACCAGATTTTTCCAACACTTTTAAGACCCAAAAGTGGCAAAATGATGTCATTGAAAATCTAATGGTGTGTTTGAGTTGGTGTAAGGAAACAACGATGGCCAAACCTTGTGGAGAACTACATTTGACATGGGTGTCTCGACATTAGTGCTAGGATGTTGCAATATTGAGCCTCCACTACCTCGAGGGTGCAAGACTTCAACAAGAAATCAACTTGGAGCAGACTATCGAGAGTTTCGCGACACCAAAGGTGTTGTGTTGTGAGATTGAGCCCAAAGTCGTGAAACCAAGTCTCCAAGGTCATGATATCACTGAAGGTTGTTGAAGTGAAGAAACCATGGTCATTGCCAAGGATGTCGCAGCACCATCTAGTCAATGTCGCAACATTGAAGACCCCTAGAGCTACGAGTGTGTCACTGTTGAGGGTGTCGTGACACTGAAGCTTGGCAAGGTGAAAAATACTATAGGAGTAGCCTTTTGTCTAACACCAACCCAAGTCAACCTACATATTTTAAGGGAAATTTTGTCAATGTTAGGATTCAAAATTTTGTCTGTATAAAAGATGTATTGGTTGTCAACTTAAAGGAGACACATTTTCCATCATCTTTTTAGCTCAGTTGTTAACTTCTTCTCCATTTTTAGGTTTAGGTTCTTTACTTTTCTAAGCTTAGTTGTTTTAGTGGTAGTTTTATCAGTTTTTACTATAGTTTTTCTTCTATTTACAATTAGATACTCAAACATTCCTTTGTATTTTGATTTCTCTTCAAGTCCTTTAATATATTTCAACTTTGTTCACCTTTAAAAGTGTAAAAATCCTAACTTTAGCTGTGCTTTCTTCTCCATTGTTGTTGCTATCATCTTTTCCAAAGAACCCATCAAAAGCCTCTAAGATTTCTTTAACCTTGCTTTTATGTTTTTTTAATGAATCCTTTAAGGATGTATTTAGTTGATATTGTTGTGCTGATGGTGGCTAGTAACTAAATTTTATGGTGGTTGGTTGATGAAAATGTTTCATATTTAGTTTTGGGTCAGAGACTAAATCGTAAAAATTAGACTAAATCAAATAAACTTTAAAACTTAGAATTGACGCCTCTATGTGAACATTTAGATAGGTGAGATCGAGAGGAGAGCCTATTGAGAACCAATTCGATTATCCTAATTTAATTTGGTAAGATCGAAAGATAAAACGAACTAAATTGTCTAATTAGGTAAAATGGTGACCTAGAGGTAAAATTTAATCAATTAGGAGTTTGAGCCCTCTAGATCCCTAATCTAAGAATTACTTAACAACATGGAAGTCAACCTTTAGCTATTTGGATTGATTTCTTTGCACACTTTTAATTGTTTTGCAATTTTGTACTTCTAAGTGTTAGATAGCAGAATTAACCCTTGGTAATGTTTTGTCATAATATAATACTTAGTGAATAACTAGCCAGACTTCTTGTTTGCATGCATATTCATTGTTGATGATCTTATCACCCAAATTCTCTTGGGTTCGATCATTAAAATACTCGAAGTGTTCCATTGTAACACTTATAAATATTACAACTGACCTGTCACACTTGCAGTACACCGCTATATTTTTTTATTATATTTCTGTTGATTCCATAGCTTTGGAGCACGCACTTCAAGGCGTAATCAAGTGTTTGGGTTGTCATCCTTCTTCGCTTTAAAATATTTAGTGACGCTCTAGATAAGTTTTTTAATTTTCGAAAAAAAAAACACAAGAAATGGGACAATTGGTTGTTTATGGTTGGATTTTTTGTTAAGTTTATATCTTGGAAATTTAGCATGAATTGATATAGTGGAGCCTAATTATGAGAATATTTAATAATTGTGTGCTTAATTAAATTGTGAATCGACGTGTTTGCTTGAGGAAGATGGTTGTAAGATCGAAATTTTACTAATGTCCATTTGTTTGATTGAATTGAGAATTATGGTAATTGAACTGACTTGGATGATTGTGGCATGCTTAGATTGATAAATGCAAGAAAAATTTGTAGGCAAACATCGATTAAGTAGGGGAGAATTTGGTAATACGCTCAATTTACATGTTATTTTATAAAATTTTGAATGAAATGACACTAATTTTGAGTTTATTATTTGATTTTTGATTAAGTGGAAAAGCAAACTCAGAAAATAAAAGAGTCGAGAATTAGGGTATTGTAAAAATTTTAAGCTGAGAATCAAATTGATGGACAATGATTTATTTTAGAGATTTATTTATAAAAATAATAAATTTAATTTATCATTAGGATAATATTTGAACTTTCTTTATGTTATGTTAAAGATATTGTTGGATAACTCTTTAACATTAGAGTTCAAAGTAGGAGTAGTTGCGCAGGAGGGGAAAGAGACGCCTGAAATCAATTTGAAATTCCAACTTTCACTAATCTGTTTCTCCATTGTTTTTGCGCAACCCTTCTTCCTTTATTTATTTATTATCTTATCTTATTTTTAATTAATCTTTATTAATATGAGTAACTAAATTCCCAATAGTTTATCCGTAAAAGACCCATGAGATCTGAATCGATACGATTGTTTGATCTACTGAAGAATACATTGACGTGTCCAATTAAGTGGTTGGATGGATCTGTCGAGGAAAATAGCAATCAAATTTAAACAATCCATGCAGTTGAAGCCGTTGGTTTAAGTTGGGCCTTTTTAATTCGTAAGACTACTGGAGAACTAAATTTTGGACCCATGTTTTGTGGTTCTTCGTTCAATAATGATTAGTTGTTGGACATTCACGCAATTAATTTACATACGGAAGGGTTGGTGGTCTGAAGCGTCTTCGACCACTATAAATGATGTATCGGTTGAAGGGAAATACTTACTATCAATGATCCGTTTGAAATTGAAACCAAAGTTGAGCTTAAAGCTAGAATATCATCACATCTATTTATTCGATTTAATTTAATTTCTATTTATTTTTACGGCTTTTTCTATTATTTTTATTTTAATCCTATTTAATTTTCCCCTTTTTATTTTTCATAGATTGTCACACATTGTGGGCACCATAGCTACCTGGAGTGCAACACGATAACTACTATTTGTTTACTTTTTTAGGCGTAGGAATATTATTTTTGATGCACTCGACACCCATAATTGAATTGTTAAAATCAATGATATATGTCTTTCTTTGATCGTACTATTTGCACCAATTGAAAACTCTTTTTCCCTTCCAATCCTACAATTCATTTTTTTTTCATCAAAAACTTTGGAGATCACGTAATTGCAAACCAAATTCAAACAAGTTTTTTCTTTGATCTTCGACATTTATTGTCAAATCGATTTGGATTTAAGTTAGGTTCTTTTACTCGTTGATGGATACTAATCTACTATACTGACTGTCAAATCGTTGCTTGGAATTCCTTGACATAACTTTTTTTTAAGAAAAAAGAACTTAACAACCTAATAACTTAAATAAAAACTTTTGAATAGATCAATAAATTAAAATAAAATTTTTCGACTAATTCAATCTATCAAATTATAATTTTTTTTAAAGTAAGTGATAAAAACTAAAAAGGGGTTAAAAAGCCCGACTTTCTCAGATTGAATTGAAAATTTCAAAGACATGAAATGAAAAAATAAGTAAAAAAAAAAAAAAGAAATGATAAAATTTGACATTTTCCTTCTTGCATTAATTTTCCTCATTTATAGCGCATCTAAAGAACATTGCAAGAAATGCGCGCCATAGAAAACCATTCTTCACACACACTATATCATTTTAAGAAAACAAAGTAGATTAATATATTTCAATCTGAAAAATGAGCTGGTGGTGGGCTGGTGCCATTGGCGCTGCTAAGGCAAGCTTTCCTTCTCTCATGCCTTAAATAGTTTGCGCAAAACGCTTTACAAATTTGCTGATTTATTTTTTGTTTTATTCTTTTCTAACTTCTACAGAAGAAACTCGAGGAAGATGAAACACCCAAAAGTTTCCAGAGCGTTGCGTTGGTAGTCGGAGCGACCGGCATTGTGGGCAACAGCTTGGCTGAAATCCTTCCATTATCCGACACCCCTGGCGGTCCATGGAAAGTTTACGGGGTGGCTCGTCGCCCAAGGCCTCATTGGCACGCCGAGCATCGGATCGAGTACATTCAGTGTGACGTCTCCGATCCCAAGGACACCGAATCCAAGCTCTCCCAACTCACCGATGTCACACACATCTTCTACGTCAGCTGGGTCAATCGAACCACTGAGACCGATAACTGTGAAATCAACGGTTCGATGCTCCGCAACGTGTTGCATACCTTGATCCTGAACGCACCCAATCTCCGCCATATCTGCCTCCAAACCGGAGCCAAGCATTACGTGGGATCGTTCGAGTACATAACGTCGGGAAAAATTGAACCGCATGATCCACCTTTTACCGAAGATTTGCCACGCTTAAATACTCCCAACTTTTACTACGTCCAAGAAGACATCCTCTTACAAGAAATCGAGAAAAAACAAGGATTAACATGGTCGGTACACCGACCCAATACTATATTTGGGTTTTCGCCTTACAGTTTGATGAACATCGTCGGAACCCTTTGCGTTTACGCCGCCATTTGTAAATACGAAGGGAAACCATTACTGTTCCCAGGAAACAAAGTCATATGGGAATCTTATTCGGAAGTTTCGGATGCGGATTTGATCGCGGAGCATCAGATATGGGCGGCGGTGGATCCGTACGCCAAGAACGAAGCATTCAACGTGAACAATGGGGATGTTTTCAAGTGGAAGCATTTGTGGAAAGTGTTAGCGGAGCAGTTTGGGATAGAGAAATATGGGTTGGAGGAAGGGAAGAATGTAGGGTTGAAGGAGATGATGAAAGGGAAGGAAAGTGTGTGGGAAAAGATAGTGAATGAGAAGGGGTTGCAGAAGACGAGGTTGGAGGAGGTTGGGTTTTGGTGGTTCGTCGATATCCTGTTGTCGATGATGCCGATGGAGTCGCCGATATTGTGTATGAATAAGAGTAAGGAGCATGGGTTTTTGGGTTTCCGGAATTCCAAGAGTTCTTTAATCACTTGGATTGATAAGATGAAGGCTTTCAAGATTGTGCCTTGAATGCTTCCCTTTCTTTACTCAAATTTATCCATATTTTACCTTCTAAGCCTCACAATGAAGCTTCTGGAATAGACAAAACAAAACCTTTTTTATACACATTTACTTTTCTTTTTATATTTTAAATTTCAAAAATTCAAAAAATAAAATTTCAAGTCAAAGAGGTTTGGTAATTAACCCTAATTTTTTAATGTAAGTGGACGCTTCTGCTAGGTTTTAACATTTACATTAAAAGCTTGAATATGAAACCCATAAATCTTAAAATCAATTTAAGAGATTGAGATGGTGCGTTACAAAGTAGTAATTAACTATTGATAAAACCTCTCAATTTTAATATTTAATAACTTGTATTCTCTTAAAAAAAAATAATTTAATTTTTGTCAATTTTGAAAGTGAACAACTTTCGATAATTAATTGAAAAAGTAATGTTTTTGTCAATTGTACATATTTTTTATTGATATAATAACACATTTAACCTTCACAATTTACATATTTTATTGATTTAATAACAAATTTAGCCCACAATATTTGCACATTCACAAGATATATCAACATCAAAGGCTAAATTTGTTAATATACCAATCAAAATTAGGTACAATTGATAGAAAACATTAACGTAATGACTAATTGTTTTTATCTGCTCACTTTCGAAATTAATAGGGATTAAATTATTCCAATTTTTATGAGAGGGACCAGTTTGCTCAATTCTGAAATTATTAAGGACTAGAAAGGTGTTTTTGCCTTAAATTTATAAGTCCTATTTGAAATAATTAAGTGGGTTACCTAACCAGCCTACCCTTCCAAGTTGTTTTCTTCATCAACTTGTAGCTACACCTCACTTAACAACAACATATATTATTAACTCACAAGATACACAGCCGAGGAATCTTAGTTGGTGTTTCACTCATCACGTGCATATCCTCCTCTTCTCCATCACCAAGTTTGGCAGGTGGCATGCAGAGACAAACCCTTTGCTACCCTAATTTCAACCCCATCTGTCTTTTATCCATCCTCACTTCTCTAATATAAGCCACTTTCCCCTTTGTGTAAGCACAAGCCATTCCATTTTCAGTCTTTTTTTTGTTTTTTGTTTACAACAACAATGGCTGGACACACAGTTTACACCCTCTCAGAAGTGTCTCGACACAAATCCAAGAACGACTGTTGGCTTGTCATCGATGGCCGAGTAACCCGGCTCTCTTTACTCACCCAATTATCTTTACTTATTTATGTAGATAAATAATCAGAGACTTGACTGATTCTTTCAGGTTCTGAACGTGACAAAGTTCCTGGAAGAACATCCAGGAGGAGAAGAGGTGTTGATGGAATCAGCAGGGAAGGATGCGACGAAAGAATTCAACGATATCGGACATAGCAAGTCGGCTCAGAATTTGCTCCTCAAGTATCAGATTGGTGTTCTCCAGGGTCACACTTTAAAGAATAATGAACAGGTTGGTTCAACCGAGGAGCCCAAAAAGAAAGAGATGAGTGCATTCGTTATCAAGGATGACCTGACGCCTAAATATGCTGCAGTCGTCGAGTTCGCCGCCCCACTCCTGGTTGCTGGTTCCTATTTCTGTTACAGATACCTCACACCAAGCTCATAAGTGCTGTAATCAGTTTGGTTTTCAAGTTCAACCTCAACATGCCCCTTCTTCCCTTTAAATAATTGTTGGTATAGAATGTTTACAATGATGGTGTGTTGTTCCTTCTTTTTATCTTCACTTGTCCTTTTAGTTATTGCTGTTGATGATTATATAAGAATGAGAGTTATCATATCCAATTATCGTTACAACTGGAAAACAATATGGCAGAAAAGAAAAAAAAAATCCTACTATGTTACAACTTGAATTGAAAGAAAGAATATATATCTATATATATAAAAGAAGAAGCTGGCGTTAAAGGGAGAATGAAAAATACAAGCGTTGTATTAAAACAATGTACTATCCAAAAAGAAAAAAGGACTTAAAATAAAATATGCCATAAGTCCCTGTATTCTTCATAAATTTGAAATTTAATCTATATATTTTTATTTAAAATACTCACTTGGTACCAATATAACTAAAAAAATATTGTAATGAACCTGAATTTAACAAAATAATTCCAATAATTGGACCTGAATTTTTAAACCTGTAAAGTAGAGACTAAATTCTTAAAAATAAAAGCACATGGACTAAATTTCAAACTTACGAAGGGTACAAGGACTTATGACATATTATTAAATGATCCGACAGCCTCAGTTCAACTCTATAATCCCTCTGATCCTTACTGAACAAAGGGCCCTGCCCTTCATTGGAAAAATTGAAGTTGGAAGGGAGAGGCAAGAAGCAGTGGAGGGAAAGAGCAGGAAGAAAAGGTGCTCTTGCTTTCCATCATGCTACCTTCACCCAAGATGTAGCCGGGCATAGATTCCGTTGAAAGCATAATATGCACAACATATACTCCTCAAACCACTTTCAACCAAATAATTCGCCGCCAACTGTAAATTGCCGGTCCAAGATTATGCGTGTCCTTTTCATATTGTCTGCAATACAATCAAAACTGCATATAGGATAAAATCAAGTTCAGACTTGGTGAACTAAATTTCAAATGATACTGCAAAAAGGCGAAGCAAACAACTAACTTTATTGCAGCAATGCATCAACGCACTTAATCTTGGTTCTAATATCATGAAATAAGGAATCTAAGGTCCTATGGGATAAGATATGCATTTCTATTTGTTACTGGTCTTAGGGGGAACATGTTCTTCACTTCCAGTCACTCCGCACAATATATTGCTCTTATGCTCCACAGCGATGAGAATTCAACATTCAAGTTAAGTAGAACAAAGCACAGATAAACAGCCAAAGAATGAAATGCCTCTACTAACAAAGAAAATATAAAAAAAATGCATTAATGAGGAAGAGCATGTAAACTTTGTCCATAAACAGATAAACAGAAAATATCGAACAACAAACCCAAAAAAGGAAGAAAAAATTAATGAGAATTTCAGGAAAGCTCACCAATCAAGCAAATAACGAGGAAAGCCCAAATTGCTATTTGAGTGGGGCGACTATTTTTTAATTGATGCTTAGACCTTTGAAGCCGTCTTTTAATAGCCCCATACCAGCCAATAGGTTGCTTATCATTGTAATCTACACAACCGCTACCCTTTTCACAGCATTCATCATTGCCCTGTGGGATGAAACTTATAAACACTAATGGGACGAAACTAATAAATATCAAAAACTATATTTAGTTTAGTACAGAAGTTGTATTGACATTCACCCTAGCCAACTCAGGAGGTCTCGAAAACTCTGCATCAGACTCTTGATGACGAGCCGTTGCCGACTTCCTGATGCCATTCTTTGACCACTGCCCCTTGACTGCAGATTCCGTGGAACTCAGGGCACCGGAGCTTGGCACCCTTCTTGGTGGAATAAAGCGTTGACCATTGGAAGAGTTTTGCTGTAAAACGTCATCAACAATTGCAATCTTCCAAGCACCAATGTCAGGACTAGCACTAGCTGTCCTCCTATGCCCATATGACTTCTCGTTGTTAACCTCAGATGAGCTGAACTCAATAGACTGACTTGCATTCTTCAAGAAATCTGGCGCTGATTCTCTATTGATTCCTCGCCGAAGATCACTAGCTCTACCATGAACCTTAGGAGGAAGCTTCTTGTCTCCGGGTAGAGGCGGTGCGGACAAAAATAATGCGAGTTCATTGCATTCACCTTCATCCAAATGCACCGAAGTCACTGGTGTCTTACCCTCAGAACTAGCTGATTCCTGTAAATATTTTTCAATCTTTAAATTCTGGTTCTTAATTGCTACTATAAATTCACGATGCCGATCTCTTGCTTCCTCACTTGAATTCCCATAGTAACTCGATTGAACAGCTTTTTCAAACTCCTCTAACTGCAAAACAGATTCAATTTCTCTAAATCCTGAACCAATTCATGAACCAATCGGTCGTAAGAAAAATGAAAGAATGCATAAGATGACCTGCCATTTGGTAGTGCTAAGAGCAGTATGTAGATCCCTGCCAAGTTCCTCTAAATTCCATGTAGAAGAACCATCTTTTATCGCATGTATCCATGTCCTATATGTCGATTCCATCCTATGAAACGCGAAAAAAACCAAAATTTCAACCGGTTATTGACTAATTGAAATTCTAAATCTTAATTTTATAATCTAGGAATCAAATTCATGATTCAAAGTAAGAGAACCCTAAATAAGAAAAGGAAATTATTTACCTGTCAGCAGATTGCTGGACTTCTTCAGCAACAGCGAAGAAGGGATCTTTTTCCCACCGATCAAGAGTCGAAGCCATTTCAAAAGAAGAAGGAGAAACCTCGGCTTCAATTAATTAATCAATTAATAACAATTAAATGAAACCAATCAGCATTATCCGAGTTTTTTTCTTGAAAAAAAAATCTTAAGTTCCTATAAAAATTCCGGAACCGAAGGCGCAGATCAAAGAAATCTATTAAGATTTGAATTTGGAAGGAAGAGGAAATTAAAAAGCGCGAGAGACGGAGACCTTTATATTTAAAACGTCAGGAAAGAAAGGACGGTCATAAGCATAGGCATAGGAATAGCTGATTTTGGTAATTGAAGTTTGGCCTAAATATAAATGCCAAGCATTTGTCATGCTTCATTACAAGGACATAATTATAAAATTTTCAAAACTCAGGGGCCATCTCACGAATTATACCCTTACTTTATTTGGTGCGCAAAACTCGATTCAAGTACAACAAAAATTTCAAAATAAATTTAAATAATTCAAGTTTATTATTATGTGCTATCATATGCAATTAATTATACTATAAAATCGAGTTAAATAATAAAATATGACTCGTTCGATCGAAGGATGATCCCTAACACTGCATCATAAGATTCATAGAAGGCAAATTATAACTATGAATCTAGTATAATTTCATATGCCAGTTCCTCATACAGGAAGGTCACTGTACAATTATTCACCCACCTTGTCCTTACATTGCTATAATATTAGTATAAGATGGGTTCATTATACTGCAAGAGAGAGCAGTGGACAGCCCTGTTATGTCCAGATGTAAGCTATTGGACTGCTAACAATGTGCTTACCATCGGACCATTCCAGACGGGCAAAGCCAGTTGAACCAGGTGGCATAGAAATAGCTCTGAATGTCACTGTATAGCTCTTCTTCTCGTATTGTGCACTGAAACTTAATATTGCTGGCACAACCGACATTTTCACTGCTTGTGTCTGCGAATACAGTGAAATCTTGTACGTTGCTGGTACACCCACATTTGTAATGGTCCTTGTATATTTCACGGTGCTGCGCGACCCAGTTTGGAAGGGAACAGAGAAGGATGGATGGTTAAAATCTCCCAGGGTGTACTTTTTGCTTTTCTGACAAGTGAAATTTGTTTGCGTGGTGGCTTTAATTTGACTAGGTGTGTAGTCCAGGGCACAAAGAAAACCAAGATAATCGTCGATGGTGGTGTCATAGACAAGGCCAGGGTCGAGGGCTGCGATTGGATCAACATGCCCGGCACCATAATCAAATGGTGTTGCTGGTCGCCCTGTGGCAACATCTTTAATCTTTTCACCATTTGGGTAAGTTGAGTAGGCTGTGGTCATGAGGGCAGATTTAATGGCTGCTGGACTCCATTCAGGATGAGCAGCTTTGAGAATTGCAGCTAAACCACTAACATGGGGACAAGACATTGATGTGCCTGAAACGATATTGAAATTTACATGCCTTTGGTCGATGGCCAACCCGGTCGGGCCAACCTCACCAGTCCATCCTGCAAGGATATTGACTCCTGGTGCGATAATGTCTGGTTTAAATATTGCTGGAGTGACCGGATTCGGACCTCTAGAACTAAATGCTGCAACCACGGGAGATGGTTGAACACCTAACATTGTGGTTCCAGGACCAATTGTGGCTGTTGGATTGGGATCAGAAGATATATATTTCTTGATTGAATCCCCAGCTATCAGACCAACGGCTGCTGAAGGTAAGAGATGTGCATCGGCAAGTAGCTCTTCACCAAAAGTTAAAGTGTTTGCCAAAATCATCCCTACACCACCAGCAGCCTTCACCACCACTCCTTTTTCAACCCTGTCACTCCCCCCTCGATCGCATACCACAATTTTCCCCCTAACCTTTTCTGGAATCAAACTTCCATCTATGCAAAGACTTCCACTACTGGAATTACTCACACTACCACCATAAACTAGTGGCACCGTGGAATTAGATAACTGTTTTCCATTATAAAGTGTCACCCCGGTGTATCTCATGTTGTTTCCGAGAGTAATAGAGGCTGGGAAATCACGGTCTAATGTTCCAGCACCAACGGTTGTTATCCATGGCGCAACATTTAACAAGCTGCCTGCTTCAGGTCCTTCATTTCCTGCTGAACAAGATACAAAAATTCCATGTGCAGCTGCTGTGAATGCTCCAATGGCGATAATGTCAAGATAGTACTCTGTTATATGACCGCCAATTGACATTGACATAATATCGACACCATCCGCAATAGCTCTATCCATGCCTGCCGTAATATCAGAGATAAAACACCCATTAAGCCAACACACCTTGTAAATGGCCAGTCGGGCATGTGAAGCCATCCCGCGTGCTGTCCCGGAAGCATATCCTAGTAAGTTGGCATTAGGCACAACTGACCCGGCAGCCGTAGTTGCTGTGTGAGTACCATGTCCATCATCATCTCTTGGAGACTTTGATTCCATGGTTTCATCAATAGGTCCCACAGCAGCTTCGTACCCTTGTAAATAATACCTGGCACCAATTAGTTTCTTATTGCAGCTTGATGAACTGAAGTTTTGCCCCACCTCACACTTGCCTTTCCACCCTGATGGCACCGGTCCAAGCTCAGAATCGTCGAAACTTTTCAGCTCGGGCCAAACTCCAGTATCCAATATGCCAACAATCACTTCACTCGTTGAAGCAGTGGTGGGGATGAGAGCGCTGTTGTTTCCTAATCCAAGGAACTCCGGTGTTCGAGTTGTATGCAGTTCATATCTAACGTCAGGTAGGACTGAGAGAACTCCAGACTGTTTTCCAAGGGATTCAGCTTCCTCAGGTGTGAGCCTCGCGGAGTAGCCATGGATTACGTTATCGTATCTGTAAAGCATAGATGCTGATTTTGAGACAGATTTTAAAGATGAATCATACCATAGGGAGTGATGGGTGAAACGTTCTGGCATGTTGGACTTGTCCATGTGAACTATGTAAGTCCTTTTGGCTTGCTCTGCTATGACGCATGCGTAACACAAACTCAGAACTACAACGATTGCTGCTACTTTGATCTTCAATGGCTTCATCTCTTCAGTCGAGTAACAAACTGATTGCATATTTCACCAAGGGAGGTTACTATATGATGATGATTAGGTCATTTCTTGTTTCAGTGATTGATGTTTACTTTTACATATATATATATATATATATACACACATGCTTGATGAACAGAAAGTAAATGGAAAATGATGCCCACTACTTGTATGGTTATGGATACTTTAATATTGCCTTACATTAAATATAGTTTCTCTGTTAATGGCTGCCAAAATGGGAATTTGCTTAATTCTAAAGGCCTGAAAACAGGGGGTTTACAGTTTCTTATTAAGAAAGGTTGCCACGAAAGTTGATTTAGTTCCGTCTAGCATTCGAGTAATGAGCAAACCAGCTCATAAATTCCTTGGAAAGGCTCAGAATTGCAGGGAAGGAGGTTGATGTACTCAATGGCTAACTCCTATTTTACGAATTCATACAGTTCTTCATCGTGCTGTCAGTTAAGATTTAATATGAAAGCGAGTTTCATGATTTAATCCAAGCAATATTGCAGGAGTATGCGGGTGGCGGTGGCATGGTGGAAACGCATTGATTAGCTGAAAAAGAGAATTGAGAACAAATTTGGTGCAAGATAACAAACATGTAATGTCATCACTATCACACAAAAGTAATCACAAGGAGAGATGGTATTATTGGAAAATTTTCATCACAACTCCTTTTTGTTCTAAAGGTTTGTTTCTCCCACTTTATAATAATTATTTTTTATACTTTCATAACCTTAATTATTTAAATTCTACTTTTTTTTCTTCCTGTTTTGGTATTTAAACTCTTTTTTGGTACAAGCGGTACTTAAGCTACCTTTGTTTTCCAAAAGACACTAAAATGGACTAAAATTAAAAACAAAAGGAAAATTAAAAAATATTGTTGAAGCGGCAATCAACCTGAATACTATTTCTATCACCAATAAAGCAAAGATTTAATTTGAAAAAGTTGAGTCCAATATGAAGATAGTATTTACTACTATTAAGTAGAATGCATGACAATAAATCACACCTTAATTTTTAGATATTTTAACTTAGCTCAAAAACATTATAAATAAATCAAATCATTTTGAGCAAACATTTTTAAATTTTTTTAAACCAAAATTAACAAATACCTATTTTAATAAATAATTACATATTTCACTACATTCAAGTAAAAAGGCCTTTGCTTAGGTATTTGATTTAAGAAGAATTTAGTATAAATTATAATTGAGAGCACAATAAATTGTTAGTTTTTGGAATCATAAAGAATAATTTATGTTTATTGTTTTCTTTTTCCTAAACGGTTAATGTATTATTTGGGGTTTAAACTTAGCATTGTTATCATATAGGATTTAAATTTTTTGTCCAAGTTAATTCTTAAATTTTGTAATTGTTCCCAACTTGAAACTTGATATTAGGTCCAACTTTTTTTTGAACAATCGTATTTTAGATTTTGATCATTTCTCTTGTTTTTGACACAATGTATTAAACTACTTATAGTCTTTTCTAACTCATAAATTGGAGGATAATGTACTTCAGCACACTTGAACTCACGTCCTCCTGCATTGGCAACAATGTTCATGTCAATTGAACTAACTTTTTTAAAAAATATTAAGGACTAACTTAGACAAAAATAAAAGTATAATTATTGTAATAGCCCATTTTGCCCGGCCCAAGTACAATTAATTTCAAGCCCAGTACACCAAACCATTAACCCAATACAGCCTAAAACTATTTCCGAAAACCCTAGCCCTTTTTGCCTAGCGCCGCAGCAGCAACTGCCCACGTTCTCCCTTCGCAGCAGCTGCCCACGTCGCCTCGCCCACGTCTGGCAGCCTCACCATTTCCACGTACCTGCAACAAATAAGCCATG
>CM025145.1:9810433-9821215 GCA_013467495.1 Gossypium gossypioides | reverse complement strand
TATATTATAGTCATCCCCTGCTTCATTTGTAATAAAATAAAATAAATTGGACGTTCTAAGCTAGTTTGATACTGAACATAGATGCAGTACATACGCCCAGCTAAACCATAAACATCTCTAATGTCAGCTACAAATATGTAGGAGCATCCTACTCAATCCCCTCGTTCTCAACAATAAAATGTTTGGACACCATATGTTTATCCTACACGAACATATTCTTTCATACAAAGATGAATGCTCATATTTGAATATAAGTAATATTATAATATGGCTTGAGAGACACATCATTGGTTCATTACAGGAAAGATGGACACTAATCTGAAATGGCCGCTTCTTGTCATTCATTACATGCAGCATCTCAATCCCATGGACAGAGCAAACTCATTATTGGTGCCTTAGATGAGTGCACTCAACGCCACAATTACAATTTTATCTGTATGTAGAGCCATCGCCAATATTAACCAAAACTTAATAACAAATGACACGCTAATCCAGCACCACATGCCCGGTTTCTGTCCCGTAGAAGCTTATGAATCTTCATCACCAACATTGACAGCAAAGTGCCCAATGTTTTTACGCTGAACACAATCAGAAAAACAAAGAGTAACCAGGCAACCCTAATGGCTGGTTAGCTTAGGTTGTGAAACAGTGTATCGATAGATGACACTTACCTCGGATAGCATCCGCTGCTTGTTCAAGTGCTGGGTTCTTGCTTTGTTGATGACTGAATTTGGTGATTTGTACATTCTCTGCACCAAAAGAATCAATATTAATTTCATATTTTGGGCAAGTCCAGACACACATGCATCTATATATCAACCTAGAATAAAAAATTACATTTAACAGCATAAAAATTAGACCTAAATCAATTAGAAACTGAAAGTTAAGCGCTTAAGTTAATCAAATTAGAAACCAACCTTTAAATTGTTGGATACATGTTCACCGCCTACAAGATTCCTTTTTGGCGTGAAACCAAAAACATCTTGAAGGAACTCGTTTTCCTGCGCAAGTGAAAAGGGAAACATTATATATGTTGATCTTAATCAACCAGCAAATAAATATCAACAATTTGCATCCACACGTGTCAACGAACCTGCATGTGTTTAGTGAAACCTCCACCAAGAAAGCGCCTCAAAAAGTTCAACTGTCGCATTGCAATTTTAAACACTATTTGTAAGAATTCAAGGCACGTAACTAGTGTAGGAAACTAAACTAGAAGAGGGAAGAGAAACCTGAATCAACTGAGACCATGTTGATGTCTGAAGTGACTCCCCGCCGATCTTCATTGATGTCTCGGGACAATAACCATCCTAACATCACCAAGAAAATAAACATTAACATGAGCTGTCCTACAATTGTGAGTCATGAAAATGAAAAACAATGATACGAGTACCTCAAGGAACTCCAAAACATCCTTAAACAAACTCCTTTGGTAATTAAGATCTTTCTTTGCAGAACCTTTACCACCAGCTTCCACAGAGAGGTCTCTGACTTGATTCAGAATTTTTGCCCTCAATCCTTGTATATGTAATAATCCTTCTTTAGATTTATTCCCTTCAGAAACTGAGCCATTATTTGAACCTTCAGCTTCAGTGGCAAACTTCTCTAAGCTTCCCATCTCAAAAATTACTTCCAGTGCTTCCCCAGCAGCAATGCGAACAGATCGGTCATCCTTATCTAGCAAACTAGACAAATATGTGATGGATCTGCATAATTTCTCAAGATTGACGGGTCTCTTAGCTCATTATATCGTGGGAGCATCAAAATCTCACAAGGTTTGCTGAGATACATATGGAGGGATTTTAATACTAAACTACTAAGAAAAAATGTATAATACATAGAGTTCACTCACTCTAGCCAAAGTTTGGGACTGAGGCTCCATCTATCCATAGTTGTCAAAAGAAATGACCAGGCAGACACAACCGCTGTTATTACAACAGCAGAAGGTTTGACAGTAATAACCTACTAGTTAAACAGAATAAATTAATTCTCAAATAAAGCAAATAACTATGCAAAAACATATCATCGTGCTTTTCCATTAGCAAGATACAAGCAATAACTGATTCAATGAACCTCAATACACTATCAGATGATTTTCAATTACTGAAAATCAGGCATACATACTTACATTAGAGCCTAGTTTAGGGTGAACCAACTGCCACATAATTTGCATTGATTTTTCTGTTTCCTCTGGTTCGATTCCCCCAACAAAAGTGATGATAGCCAAACACTCCAGTAACTACAATAAGAAACCAGATAATGTGAAACAACAAATGGTTGAGAATCTAAATACCAACAAAATATTAGGGGGACAAAATCCAATTTAACTTCTAGCATACCGAAGCTATCTTAGAAGATTCGTAACCAGACTTAAAAGCCTGTGAAACAGGAGTGATTGATTCCTCCAATATTTCCCGTGCTTTGTCTCCGGGACCAATAGTTAAAGCCAGCAAACCTACCAAAACAAATTATCAGCTTGAATTCTTCCATCCATGCATGCATCAGAATTTGCAAAAGCTTTCAAAACTAACCAATGGTATGGGCAGCTAAAGATATCTCTTTGCTGGACCCCTTTTTGATGGAATTCAGGCACCGGTGCAGTAATGTAGCAAACCTGAACAAGAGCCAAAGATAATAATACGACTGTTAGAAGCATATGGATCCAAGTACCAGGAATTTGAATCATAAGAAACACTTCCACCCACACCTGCAAATATACTTGGCAATAGAAAGTGACAATCTAATACCATGTGATCTCAAGTCTGATTAACTAATGAATCCCACCGAATGTGTGCTATTCCTGATTCTTAGCGTGCCAAGAACCATGATCCTAAATCCCTTGGGCAATTCTTGCAATAAAATAAATCAAAACCAAGATTAAAAAACACTTGAGAGCAACTTACTTCTTCTCCACGAACTCATGCTGCAAGTTGCTATTGAAAGCCTCGATAATCGAGGCCAAAGCCTTCTCTCGCGTTGAACCCCTTCAACAAATGGAGAAAAACGCCCAATTGAGCCACATCCAAGTCAAAAGCATAATTATTCTAAAAAATTTTGAGAAATCTCGAGAACTTGACAAAGTAACTAATTTCAACTAACCAAACTATTCTTCATTAACCACAGTAACAAGAAAATCATTTGAATGCATCACATTTTCATCCAACTAAATCTAACCTCTTTTCGTATAAATTATCCACAGCTTCATCAAGTAAACTATCCTTATTAAGCTCTACTTCTTCAGTTCCGGAAACCGACATTCGAGTGGAACGCATGGTCGACGATGAACTTACACTACTATTATCATCGTCACTATCTAACATCGCCGCATTTTTGCGCTGAGTTTTACCTGCCAAATTCATATAATTATTTTTATTCAGCCTTAAAAAAAAACCTAAAACAAAACAAATATAAAACCGACGCCAAACACACCCCAAAACAAATAATAGAAAATTGTTCAAACGCGACTTCACCAAACAATCAATCATCTAACACCCATAGCAAATTGGAAAGTTAAAAAGGAAAAAATTTAATCAAATTAATTAGCAAAAATTACCCAAAAAAAGAATAGAAGAAAAAAATTCTTACGTTTTCCCATGTTGGTGACTACTTCTCGGCCGTCGGTTTTTATATGTTAGAAACTACAAGGTTGACTAAGAATCTGAGAATGAGATAGGTTTGAAATTAAACAACGATCGAAAAAACGAAAAACCCAAAAAGAATCCAAACAGAACAAGGAAGACGATATGAGAAGTGAATGGGGGGAGGATGCAGCCATTAAAGTGATACAGAAAAACCTTTTTAGAATATAAAGCCAAGGAAAGGAAATGGGTTGCGAGAATTACACAAACCCTAACTTATATGTAAAAAGAAAAGCTAACGGGGATTCGGGAATTGGCAGGAGCTATGACGTGGCAGGTTGGGACACGAGGCGTGTGTAGGGATAGAGGGTTTGACAGGTGATTAAAGTAATTTGACTTTTAGGAGGCGAGTTTGGGGTTTAGAGTTCCCGGACTCTGGGAGAAGTTTGTAGAAATGTTTTTAAAAAAAAAAAAAGTGAAAAGGGTGGCTAAAGATTAATCTGTTGATTATCTGTTTTTAAAGTTTGAAAATAATTTCTCATGGAAAAAGTAAAAAACATAACTTTTGATTAATTTGGTTAAATACCAAAAAAGGAGTTTTTATATGAATCTAAATTCAACTCCACTTCCTCAGCTGCGACCCAACCCAATACCAGCAAGCCCAAGAATTATTATAAGTCATCATTTTCCTAATATTAAAAAACTAATTTCGAATTTTACTATAAATAACAAACCCAAGTGTATACAATTCTCAGTTTTGCTTTGTTTATCCTTCACGACTTCTAATCGAAGTAGAAGTCGACTTATTTAAACTAATATTATATTCTATCTAATTTGTTTATCCTAAAAAGTCAACCATGGCAGATGCGGTGTTCAATTGGTACAAGAATGGGGGCACAGCAGAACCTGGTACTACGAGAAGTGAAACTACTCTGCAAGCTAAAAAACATCTTTCTTCCATGGGTTGGGTTTTTTGGTATGCTCAGAAGAACGGAAGACAAGAGTTACGATATCAGTCACCGCAAGGCAAGGTTTACTATACACTCAAAGCTGCCTGCAAAGGTTACATCGATGAAACATCCGGGGCCGAGGGAGGAGGTGGAATGGCCGTGGCCGTGGCCGTGGCTGCTGACTTGGAGCCCAAGAAACCCTTGAAAAGAAAGAGTTTAACTCAAGAAAATCCAGCTTTCCCTAAATCTCTTCCATTTAAATCCCTGCAGCCACCCAAAAGAGGGAAGAAGGTGAGAAAACAAGAAAATCAAGCCAAGCCTCGGGTGATCAAACGAGCGAGTATTAGAATACGAGAGGATCTTGTTCCGAATTCATCTCGTCGTAACCCAAGAACTGTTCTCTCTTGGTTGATAGACAACAATGCGGTTTCGATTTTGGGGAAAGTGTATTACCGGAATAAGGCAGGGAATCCATTGATGAGAGGAAGGATAACTCGTACTGGGATTCAATGTGACTGTTGTTTCAGGGTATTTGCTCTCACCGCCTTTGAGGCTCATGCGGGTAGTACCAACCATAGGCCGGCTGCTAATATAATCTTGGACGATGGCAGTGGCAGGTCTCTTTCTGATTGTCAAAGGCAAGTTCATGATTCAATGATGACGATCCCGACATCTGCGAAGAAGGACGATTCAAATCCACATGGGAGTGATGATGTTTGCTCTGCTTGTTGCGATGGGGGAGAGTTAATTTGCTGTGATCGTTGCCCTTCTGCTTTCCATGTCAATTGCGTGGGCCTCAAGGAAGTTCCAGATGGTGACTGGTTTTGCCCCTCCTGCTGTTGTGGCATTTGTTGTATTGGAACTGTAAGTGATGATGATAATTTTCTTGCTTGTCAACAATGTGAGTGTAAATTTCACATTGGATGCCTCAAGTTGAAGGAATCAAATGAACTAGCTGGGAAAAACAACTGGTTTTGCAGCCATAGCTGTGAAAACATCTTTTCCGGCCTGCGAAATCTTACTGGAAAACCGATTCTAGTGGGGAACAATCTGACCTGGACATTGTTGAAGTCGAAGGCAAGCTCTAATGGTGACGGCTATACTGATTGCCCCGATGGCCTGGATTCTTGTGCAGAGAATCACAGTAAGTTGAATATTGCACTCGATGTGATGCATGAATGTTTTGAGCCTAGTAAAGATTCTTACACAGGGAGAGATCTGGTCGAAGCTGTGATTTTCAGCCAAGGGTCGAAGCTGAAACGACTGAATTTCAAAGGATTCTATATTGCGGTTCTGGAGGAAAACGATGATCTGGTTTCCGTGGCTACCGTAAGGGTACATGGTGACATTGTGGCTGAAATGTCCCTTGTTGCTACCAGGTTCAGCCACCGCCGCCGCGGCATGTGTCGAGCATTGGTGGATGAACTTGAAAAGAATCTAGCCAAACTGGGGGTGCAGAAGCTAATTTTACCCGCCGTGCCTGCTGCAGTTGACACATGGGTTAACGGTTTCGGGTTTTCTCACATGACAGGCGACGAGAGATCGAAGCTTCTGCAATATACTTTACTAGACTTTCAGGGAAGCATAATGTGCCAAAAACCCTTGAAAACTGAGTTGTGATAGACTGATATATCATAAGGTGCAAGTATCGTTCCAGGTACATGAAATATTAAAGTTTGTTCTTGTTATTGTGTTATCAGATGTTAACTGGTTTAGCTTACATGTGCATTTATAAGTTTATTCGTCAGCAAGTATACATTAGACTTGGAGCATATGTGTCTCGTTTGAATGAGTTGAAAGAAGTAGCCAACATTCATTGTTTGATGGGCTTATTGGGTGGGTCTATGGACCCATAGTTTTAACTTTTGGCTTTCGCCTTTCATCAAAAAGAGTCAACATAATACATATACAAGCACATGCCTATATATAAACGACAATAAAGGAAGCAAAGCAAGACACAACCACACCAGCCACTGCATGCTTTCCCTTTCCTCTGATTCTCAACATTTTTATTACAGAATCCGATGACACTGAGAAAGAAAAAAAGGGTCCTGCTTACCACGTGATGTCTTTTTCTCTTTTCTACATTAAAATAGTAATGCTCCCTTTGGCCCTTTCTTTCTGCATCCCATGTCCATTCCCCTAATTTGTAACTATTATAGCTTCCTTATGTTTCATCTTCCCAAAGCCTTAAAGTCGTCGATATGGCGACCGGCAACTGCTCGAGTCAAGCAAAAGTTTTGACAGAATATCAACGAGAGGGAGAGGGAAAAATAACATTATTCACCATCGATAAAACCTTCCATACCAAGGTATTTGTTGTATCAATGAAACTGAAATTTAGAGCATTATTCATCAAATGACTACTACTACTACATTTAATCAGATCCTTTACATAAATTATGAAGACCTGGAGGAAAATAAGAATGGGTAATGATTCAATATTGGAAATGGAGCTAAGCGCACAATATTTCAGTGGAATAGCAGCAACTATTATAAATGGGAGAATATATGAATGAGTGAAGATATGGTATGGCTATAGAATCATTGGCCTTTAGACCATTTGCCTTATTTAGCCTTAACTTTCACATGCAGTAAAAGATGCACTTCCAGTTCATGGGTTTTGCTTAAAATTCAAATTATTCCTTTATCACTTTTGCCTTTTTCACAAATCTAATTATTTATAGTTTCTCTTGAACAGGATAAACATGCTCGAATTTACATTCTCCTGTATTGACAAGTTAAAATTTAACCGCAATTAATTTTCTTAAACTCGTAAAAGAATTTATAACACTTGTGACTATTTTCATATATTTAAATAAGAGAGTTTTATTTTTTATTTAATTTTGTAAAAATTAATATAATGTAATATTTCGAGATAGATGAAATTTTAAATAGGTTAAAAATGTGGTGGAAGTCCCTTTTTCCTGGTTTTGAAACTTGTTTTTCAACTGCTAAACTCTATCTGTTTAATTGATAACCACATGCAATAATTACGATAATCACATGCAACTATCAAATTTCAAAGATGACAGCAACAATTAGGATCACCTAGTCTTACGAAATTGACGAGAAACAGGTTCTTAGGGACAAGTTTATAAAAGAGCATTAAATTCTCAATTATTTGTGTAGGTAAGAGTCTAATAGGAGATATAAGTGCTCATATTGTTTTCAATTTATCTTCTTTTGGATTAATTCCAGATAAAGTAGATAATTTTCCCTTATAAAATGGGACAAAAATCAACCATAGATTACAACAGAAAAATATTTAATAATCTTAAAATGATGGAAAGGACAAGCAAGAGAAGGATAGAAGTTGAGCAAAAAGTGGGTGAAAATCCCATGCAGCCTTTTATACCGTAAGTCGGATTGTATTTTGTCTTTTTACTAAAAAGAATGAGTAAATTAGTTTATGTATGTCAAATCAAAAGGCAAACTAATCATTTTATTAAAAATTTCATACATTTCTACGGTTAAAACTTGGTCTATATACGTCTGCATGATGTACATGTGGAATGCAACATATCACTTGTATGATTATTCTGTTAGCTACGCCAGTTTTCAACAATACAAATGGATAAAAATTTTTAATAAAAATGACCAATATGCTCTTTGAACTAACATACATAGACTATTTTACCTATTTTTTGAGTATGAGAGAACAAAATGTAATTTGTCTCTTAATATAAGGGCAACTATCATACTTTTACCGTAAAAATGAAATTATTGGGGATCGATCCGTATAAACAACGAAATAGAAAAGGTAGAGAAGATTGAGCACAAATTTTACTTGAAAAACTTTTCCGAAGAGAACAAAAACCACGAGAAAAGGAAGTTTCGACTTTTCACTAAATGAGTAAACAAACGAGAGTACAATATGAAGAAAATAAACTTAAATGTACTAAACGTACAAAGTCAAACCGCAAAAGCAAAGCCCTAACTCTTATAGAGTTCTCTCAAAAGGGATACAAATTTATCTCCATAGTTACCACGAAAACTCTCACCAAAACTCATCTGCGACTACATTTTGTCGCCCCCAAAAGAAAACCCCTGTAGTACTACATCTTTAATTGCCTTATCTAAACAGGGATACAAGGCCTTGTTAAGTAGGTTAAGTTTAAGGACTAAAACGACTAAAATATCCCTGAAGTAATCAAAGTTTGACTGGGAGAAGAAGTCATGCTTAGCTGTCAAAACGCGACTGTATTACTTGAGGAATATGTCGCGTCGCCGTAATGTTCCATGCATACTCGTCACGAAGTCGCCCTCTCCGTCAATTGGAGAACTTGTCGCGTCGTCCTGATGTCTCTCGTCATGACGTCGTTCCTATTTCGCCTTTGTTTTTGTTAAGTGTCTGCAAATTATTCGATAAATGTAAGACACACCTCACAATAATTATAAACAAGGGTTTTAAATTGTTTTTAAATACGAAATTTAATTCTTTACTAGATATAAATGGTGTTATTCAATATCAAACGTGGCTATGGGGGTACTTATAATTTACCGTTGAAGACAATTAATCCTCCTAAAGGTAAGCTAGACAAAGAAAAGCATAAACCCCATATTGGTTGAATAATAGAGTTTGATTGGGAAGTTAAATAGAGTTTAATTAGTTAGAAGTATAGAGACGAGACGGGAAAATCATTGAGTTCGAGGAGACATTGGACACTAAAGAATGAAAAAGCTGAAGTGAGCATATAAATCCCATAATTATGTAGCATAATGTATGGATGTTTCGGGTGTGGTTGGAATCTTGTTGGGCACTGTGCACATTCTCACCTTCACAAGTCAACAAAAGCTTCTCTATTTAATGATGTTGCCCATAATCTCACGTTTCCTTTTCTATTTTATGATTATATTAATCCATCACTAAATTCTTTTTAAAAAAAAGGGAATCATAAAATTAGTGCTTCAAAGGTACATGAAATTCATAGTCATATCAAAGAAAATAGAAGATTTGACCCCAAAAATGTAATCAAAAACCGCTTAGAAAAATAAAAAATAAAAAAAGTTACGAAAACTTTGAATTTTGATATACCTTTTTGAGTACCAAAATATTTAAAGTGATTCTTGTTTTTTCATTCTGATTTATACCATTTTGAAATAATCAGAACACGACTAATATTTTATAAAATATGAAGCACAAAGATTATATTAATAGGGATATAATTATATATGAAATCGCAACTTTGATTTGCATTTATTTTGATTTTTTAAAGTTGCCTTTCCTATTTTAAAATATGCACTTCTCCTTTTCTTTCTTTTCTCCTCTTTTCATCATGCTATACACCCTTCATTTTTAACCTTCTATATTTTATTCTTTTTTAAATTTTATAAAACAATTACACCTAATTATGGGTCGAATTATCCGTTCAGGTCTAAATGCTCGTTCAAAAAGTGAGAGAGCTTGGATAAAAACATACGCTTGAATAAAAAATAAGGCCCATTTTCTAAACGGGATGGTCTCGGGTAGGAATTTTTTTACTCAAGCCAGTACGAATAAGTTGTTTTGCTGTTGTTTCGCTATCATTTTATTATTATATTACTACTATTTTGTTGTTATTATCTAGATATTATATAACTCTTGTTTTATTGTTAATTTTGCTATTATATTAAAGACATTTGATTGTTAAGTTGCAATTATCTTAATATTATTTAAGTATAAAGATTTTTTTAATATATTCTCAATTTGTTAGAAAATATTTATTCTAATATTTTTAGTGTATTTATAAAAAGAAAATATAAGCGAGTCAAGTCAAGTTCAGAATAATAATTTTAATTTAGATCAGATTTAGAAAAAAATTTAAACTTATTTTTCGAATAAGACCTAAACCTTAAAAATAAACCTCAAATTTTACATCGACTCAATTTATGATAGGTGTAATTTGAGGAGGAAATGTTAAAATATTAGAATTTGAGTATATCTTGCCAAGAAAATTAAAATAAATTCTTCTACAATATTCCTTGTATTAGTACGTGTATGGATGGGAAGTGATGAATATGAATTTGGGTAGTTTTTATCTCTCTAAGCAAATATCTATCTTAAATTACCATAATTGTTTTAATATTTCTTTTGGTGGAATAGTTTTAATCCAATTCTTTGTTTTTGTTACTAAAATTTTAATCCAAATCTGAGGATAGGGACTCAATACTTTATCTTTTGAATTTAGTAGGAAAAATTTTCTCTCAAACTTTTTCATTGCTATAATAAATTGGATATATAGTGAAGGAAAATTGAAGATCAAAACAACCAA
>CM025145.1:9738889-9767213 GCA_013467495.1 Gossypium gossypioides | reverse complement strand
ATTATATTATATATATTAAACTAAGTAGGATGAAAGAGGGAGGCATCATCATCATTCTCCCAAACCGTCCTCCATTAACAAAAAATAAAGAAAAAAATTTCAAAATTTCACATACATTCGAACACCAATTAAATAAGGCAAACAAGTCATTTTCCTTGTAAATTTTATAGATTTATGATAATGGGAGCTTAATTTAGCTAGCCTATGTATCAATTTGTTCAATTGTTAAGTTTCTAGCATGTTTCCATTGTTGAGAAATTGATGAATTAGGGTTGAAATTTATAGAAATTAAGCTTAGATTATGAAAAGAACTAAATTGTAAAACTTAATAAGCTTGGTTGTCAACTTTGTAACATTAGGGACCAAATTGAATAAAGTGAAAAACTAACATGAAATTATGCTAGGAATAGAAAATGTAATGTCCCTAGTAAGTAAATATGAAATTGGATTTTAATTCGAAGATATATCGAAAGATATGCATATCTTGAGTTTAGGGACTAAATTGAATAAACTGCAAAATATGTTTCACTTTATATATGAATGTGAATTGAATGAAAATTGATAATGTTTATTTGTTTTATTATCATACTAAGCTAAAGACGACGCTGGGCTATCGAGAGGGAAAGGAAAATCGAGAGTTGTCGATGAGTAACGCGAGGATTCAGTTTGTACTTCTCCCATTCAAGTTCAATTTACTTGTTTGTATATTCATGTTATTTGCATGATTGAGTATCGAGATGCGTATATAATTATGATCTACTACAATTCATTGTAGCAAATTAAACCATTTTTCGTACTTGAGGAGCTTTTATAAAAGCAATTTAGTTATTCTTTTACTTAATTTTCATCCTTAGTTCGTCAATAATAAAATGTGTGATTTGAGCCATTTATATAACATTAGGGGTCAGAATAGGCCTAACGGAAGGCTAACGTATTTAGTGAATTTCCAGGACATCATTTGGAGAGATAGGAACACGAGACTGGTAACAATGTTACAACATTAAGTGTCGATGTCACAACATAGTGAGCAGAGCATTCAAAAGGAGCAAATTGCCTTCAGTGTCACGACATAGGCTAGAGGATGTCGCGACACCACCTTGACAAGGAGAATTAATGAGCAAAGGGTGTTTTGGTTCACACAACAAACTTTAATGCAAAAACGTCGGCTGAATTAGGTCAATGGACAATGACCAACCCTAAGCTTATAAATAGTCGACTTAAACACTTCATAAACAATTTTTATTCAAGTTTTAGGTTACGACTTTCATTTAGTTTTACTTTTAGTTTGTTTCTAATTTATTTTATACTTAGGTTATTTTCATTTGTAATTTTATTCGAGCTTTTATTTTCACTTGTCGTGGAACTCGAGTCGTGGATTCATCAACTATTCGTAGATTTTTGTTCTCTCAATTATCAATACATATCAAGATTCTTCTTAAAATTTATTCTTGATCTATTATTTATGCTTATCTTTTTAATCAAGTTTATAATGTTTATTAGATCCATGAGGAACTAATCCTTTTATGGGAGATTAACGAGTGAAAATGGGGGTAATTAACTTCTATGTGGGGTTTCTTAGCGAATCTGTTGGTTGGGATAGGAAGAACTTAAAACCACTAGGTCTGACAACCCTAAGAAATCATCTAGGTGCGAATGAACCCAAAATTGGTATTGTCTATCCGTGAACATATTACCCCAATCCGGTCTAGACTGTTAGGTCGAGAAATAAGTAGTTTTTGCTGACTCATTAGTTTAGTGGAAGATCGAGAGATCTTGCTAGGTTAATGACTAGTTGATTGAATAGAACCCGAAATAGGAGTCAGTTATGATCACTGAAGTAAGTTAGTCTTTCGTCCTTAGAATTGATAAAGTCTACAAATTAGTTTCTCGTCTTTATTTTATGCATTTTAACTATTCTTATAAAATATGATTTTTCATCACCTTAGGATTTGTCATGATATGGTTAAACTAAATTACTAATTAGGATTTGTCATCACCTTAGGATTTGTCATGATATAGTTAAATTAAATTACTAATTAGATATATTAACGTAGAAATTAAAATTAGTTTAATTTCGCCTCCCTTGGGTACGATCTTTGGAGTACTCCAATACTTTGTTGTATTAATCTCTATTATAACCTGACCCGTATACTTGCGGAAACCGCCTAACGATAATTTTTAGTTGCAAGATTTACACTCTAGACGTTAGTACATCTGGAGGCGGTAAAGTTGTTGGCATCGTTGCCAAGGAGGCAATGCCACTAGATTAGTTTTAATTTTTTCGTTTAATAATATAGTTAGGAAATTTTTAGATTATAGATACGTTTAGTTAGGAAAATTTTAAATTATAGATATGTTTTTATTTTCTTTTATTTTTCTCTACTAATGTTTTTTTACTTTTCTTTGTGATCCAGTGTATGACTCAAAGTAGGAGTACACCTATAGAGCCAACCAATGATTCAGAGAAAATTATTCGTAGAAATCGTTGACAACATCAACAATAGATGCAAAATAACCCATCTGCTGCGGTTAACACACTACAAGAAAATCCACTATTTGACGATCCTAACTTACAAGACTTACCACCACCACCACCACCACCACCATAATTACCGTTAGAACTACCAATGGCTCGAGAAGAACATACCCTAAGAGATACACACTACCAAATTTGGACATAGAGCATGGAAGTATTATAACACCCAAAACTGGCCAGTCTTGAGTTTGGACGAGTGCCTTAAAGGAAATCTGATGGGCGCGGTCCTATCTGTCAAAATGATGTTTCTAACACTCTAGTAAGGCTTATAGGCAAGGAATGATCTCTGAAAAGTGTATGATTGTGGAAAAGGAAATATTGGCAAAAATATTAAGGATTTTTGAGTTATATGAGGACGTCACCAAGTTAAGGTACGCCCAGTTTGTCCAATTACGGCATAAGTTATGTACTAACAAGATAGTTAGGATGGAATGATGGGTCAAATCAAAGATATGAAAATATTTTGGATTCTAGAATACGCTTCTCTACAACTGTAAGCCACTAATAAGAGCAGCCTTGAAAGTTAATGACGTGTGTCAAGTTCAACTAGAAGAGCATGGGTTATCTCTATAAATTATTGTAACTTAGTTTAGAAGGAAATAAGTTATCTTCTCCCTTCTATTTGATAACAACCAATGATGCCCAACCCCAGAAGCTGATCAGGAATTTCTTGCTAAGCTAAAATTAAGGATCGCAGTTAATGTATTGGATGGTTTCCTCACTCGGGGTAAGTATTCTAGACTCACATGTGGCTTTCTGTGAGAGTAAGCTAGCCTACGTTTGTAAATGAAAAGATTAGCATAGAGGTTGATTAGGTTTCAGACAAAATAAAGGATATATGAATGAAGTTTTGATAGTATTCTTGTGTCTTATAGGCAGTGATTTTTTAGAGTTCGTGAATGGATGTGCAAGCTTGGAGATCAAGCTGTTGTACGTGAGTGTACGATGATTCCATAAACTGACTCATACATACATAATATGCCTCATATAAACTTCTATGCTAAATAGCTAAAGCATGAGAGAAAAATTTGTAAAGCATGATGTGACGAATTTGAATGACTATGGTGTGCTTATGTCCGAAAGTGAGAATGAGTCTGATAGGAAGTGCATGTGTGTCTTGTAAGCATAAGAAAGCCTGTCATGAGTGAGTCGATACATGATGAGTATGTGTTTGTCTTCGGAGTCATTAAAAGGGTCCGTCGGGACTAAAAACATGAATCTTTGAAAGGACAAGTCGATGGCTATGGCACTAAAGGACCATAACATGTAAGACCATAACTGGTGGGTTATAGCATCATATGAAAAAATTTAAGGAAGGTTATTACCTAACATGTTTCCTTGTGTGTCCCAGGATGATGAGGGGCAAACCTTACTAAGTTTGTCTCTAGGTAAATCCTTATCGCCTAAATCACCAGGAGAGGGAGGCAAAACTCTGGATAGGAAAGCCATTGTGGCGAGTACTGAATGTTAAGGAACGCCTTTGTGGCAAAAATCTGGATAGGAAAGCCCTTGTGGCGAGTACTGAATGTTAAAGAATGCCTTTGTGGCAAAACTTTGGACAGGAAAGCCTTTGTGGCGAGTACTAAATCTTAAGGAATGCATTTATGGCAAAACTCAGGAAAGGTAAGCCTATGTGGCGAATCTTTTCAAGGAAATGCCTCTAAAGAAAATTTCTGGACACAAAAGCCTTTGTGGCTATCTCTAAAATAGAACGTGACCACCTCCGGACGTACTAATGTCGAGAGTGTGAATACTGCAATAAAATAGAGAGTTATGAGGCGGTATCCGCAAGTATATTAGTCGACTTGTAATATAAATTTTACAGCCAAGTAGGTGAGTACTCCGAGGATCGCACCCAAGGGAGGCAAGTACTAAATCAATATTAACCTAAATAATTAAAGATCTAATTAATACTTTAGGTCAGGTATAGAATAGAAGTAAAATAAGAAATATGTTTAGGGTTTGTAAAATAATAAAATAACATAAAAAAAGAAATTAAAATTGCAAGAGATGCAAATAAATAGAGTGAATCAAATCTGAGAATAGATGATCAGCTCACTTCAGCAATCCCAATTAACTGTCGTCTCGGGTTCATGTCAACCAACTAGTCGCTACCCTAGCAGGATATTTCGATATTCGACCAACATAATGAATAAGCAAGAACTACTTATCTTTCGACCTCACAGTCCAGACTGGCTTGCGGTAAATGTGTTCAAGAATGGGCAATACTAATTTTGGGTTAATTCCCACCTAGATGAATTCCCAGGGTTGTCAGGCCTAGGGTTTGTTTCATGTTCTTCCTTTTCTAAACAATTGATCCATTGAGTAACTCTACAAAACAGTTAAGAGATCATGCCTCCACTCGCTAGTCCCTCATAGAAGGATTAGTTACTCATGGCTTTAATAAATAACATGGAAAGAATGGGATAATTAATCATGGGGAATGAAGTGGAATAGAGAGTTAATCTTACTATACAATTAGATCTCTCAATGGAGCAAATAATTTGATCTAAGAAAACCTAAAAGAAACAAGAAACAAATCTGAAACCTAAGAAAAGAATCTAAGCTAATGGAATGGTCCTTATAATGTGTGCTAAAAGAGCCTCTTTATAGTCTTCAAGTGGCCGCCATCCTTAACCCTAGGTTAGCTGACGTTCCCAAGCTTTAACTTCAATTGTGTAGGCCAAAACGCCTCTGCTTTGTGTTTCATTCTCGTTACAGAGTCGATGTCGCGATAAACTAGGACCAATGTTGCGACATAGCAACCAATATGCTCTTCTGTAGCCATCTTCAGGGGTATGTCGCGGCATCCTCAGTCTATGTCGTGACATTGAACACAATTTCTCACTTTCTCTAGTCTGCTCTTTATGTTGTGACATTGGATCTCCCATGTTGTGACATAGCGTCTAGTATTGGCTCGAAATGCTTTCTAATGCTCTTCCGCACACTCACGAAGTACATTAGCTCTCTTTTAGGCCTCGTTCATCCCTTAAAGGTCAATAAAAGGCTCGATGTGCACATTTGATTGAATGTACATAAAACTAAAGAAACTTAACTAAAACATAACGAAAATGCTTGTATTCAAGCTCTTTAAATGTGAAAAATAGTGTAATCTACTACACCAAATTAAGACAGATCAGAATACCTTAGTGGCATAGTCTAAAGAATTACCATTGTGGCAACCATTTGAAAGAAACGCCTCCATGGTGGTCTCTGAATAAAAAGAAAGGAATACATGACGAACTCTGATAAAATGACATATGAAGTCTTCCAAAGGAACAATAAGTATGGTGAATTCTGAAAGAAAAGTTCTATATGGAGTGTTAAGGTGAACCTCGTATAGTATTAGGGTAAGAAAAGAGAAGCTTGAGTGCGTCAGTGTGAGTGGCTAACCAAAGGTATTTTGTCTATAAGGCCCTTTACAACGAGAATGGCTAAGGAATCATGAAGGGATTTGATGAAGAATGCGAGAGTAGTACAAAAGATACGAAAGGCAAGATATTACCTTAGTGCAAAGTATGACACCCGTGGTATAATGAATACAATTTGAATGATGTTTCCGCTAGAGTCAAGTTGAAGAGTAAGAGATAAGGATTTGAATAAAAGAATTTGTCAGATGAGATTGAAGTAAATGAGGGCTTACTCACTAAGTTCTATTAAACTTACCTCTGTGTTCTTATGTCATTGGTATGTCGATCGAGGCTAAGGCAGGAGGGACGACTGTAACACCCCTAGCCTGTATCCCTAGCCGAATTAGGGCTACGGAGCATTACCGTATCATAACATCAAACATTGAACAATTTACAACCATATACAAATCCTTATACGAGCCCAAAACATTCATACAGTCCCTTATACGAGCCTTTGAGTTCCAAAACATACATTGGAAATGATTCGGGACTAAGTCGGAAACATAAGAAAATTTTAGAAAAAAGTTAAAAATTTTCAAACTGTAAGGGTCACACGGCTGTGTGGGCATTCAGAATAGGGACACACGGCCATGTCCCAGCCCGCGTCCGCACCCGTGTAACTCTCTGACTTGGGCCACACGGCTAAGCCACAGGCCTGTGTGCCAGGCCGTGTACCCTTCGAAATAACCCTACACGCTTGTGTGCCAGGCCTTGTGCTAGGCTGTGTAATAGCCTGACTTGCAACCCTTTGAAAGTTACAGGGGATACACGGCTGAGACACATGCCCGTGTGGACAAAAAATAGGCTATTTCCAAGCCATTTTTCTCACCCAAACTCACAACTCATGCACAATCCAATTGCACTTAAAATCAAGCATTTAAAACTCACTTTGCATATGCATATCCAAGCTTAATCAACCTAAAATCTAACCATTAAACCAATATGTCAAAATGGCACATCAATTCAACAAAACAATTTTACTTAAACACCCAACCATTTCAATCCACAACTAAACTACTAATTGGATCATCCCAATACTATATTTGCCATAATACTCATCAACCAAATAATGCATACATAATCAATACAAAATAGCCATATATACAACTAACCTATACCTTACCACATTGACCAAAAGATGATCACTTTCAAGTAACCTATTCAAGTCATTGCAATATTGTGGACTATCCCCTTTACATCATTTACCGACTCATATTGGATCATTCCCATATCATCATTTTAGCCAACACAATATCAAGTTACCAGCTACACAAGATACCATATATTATACATCATACCAACTAGATCATCAATCATAATATCATATATATACAATCCACACTTAATGGCTATAATGCATCAAACAAACACATATACATTCCATTATAACCATGACTCAAAATCTTCAAAATATACCGATATAATCGATGGATAGTGTGATGAAATCTCCGAAAACTTCCAACCCAGACGAGCTTTCGATATCTAAAAACACAAAGAAATTAACACGAAGTAAGCATGTAATGCTTAGTAAGTTCGTAATTCAAAAATAAAGCTTACCTTTTCAATTTATAAGTATAAAAAAATTTGAGACAATCCAGCATGACTTGGCATTAGCCTAAGCAACAACAACCTCTCAATATAGGTAATCACATAATTAATCATCTCCAAACATCATAGCATATGTACACACTACTTTTAAGCATTCATATTTTCAAGTATATGGCTAAGCATATTTCGACCATCATCAACTCATACCATTTCATACTTTCATAGAAACATTAATTGAAGCATTTCCCAATCTTTCCCTTTTTCATACCTGTTGAACCACTAGAATAATATCAGATACGCAAGAATCTCACACACTATGTGCCAATATGTGGTCGAAACCACTACTATCTCATATCTCGTATCAATACTCTCTCTCGAGCTGTAAATGGGTCTGCTCACACAAGCTGTCAGTCAAGACGTAGCTACACAGTGCTGCTCACACAAGCTATCAAGTAACTGCAACACATGCCGAAAACTCAGCCACCAGTAGGATGTACGAGACCAGCACCCAAAATATGGTAACCTCTAATGACATGTCATTTGTATCCTATATATTCCTAAGGTTTAAACGGGATCCGAAAGTCACTGAAACTTCGTTGGATATTTTCGTAGAGTCTTAATAACAAGAATATAACATAAAATCATTTAAATCAAACATAATTTAATGTTATTTAAATATACGAACTTACCTCAAACACGTACGGAGAAAAACGATCGATTAATCCAATACTTTTTTTCCCCAATCTAAATCCGTACGTTGCCTTTCTTGATCTATATAATCAAATTTAACTTATTCAAAATTCATTTTATTCAATTTAATCCAAACATCATGTTTGGGAAAAATTACATTTTTGCCCCTATAATTTTGAATTCAATACAATTTAGTCCCTAGCTTATAAAAATGCAAATTCATGCAATTTATTCCACTCTTATGCTAGCCGAATATCATCTAAGCCCTTAGCAAGCCCTACATTTCATTCATTTCACATTTTCACCATGAACATTTTTCTATTTTTCAATATAATCCTTAAATGAATATTTCATCAAAATTTCCTTGATAAAAGTTCCATAACTATCATTAAGCATTCATTTTCATCCTTCAAACATAAAAAAGGCTAACATATATTCATGGTAGAACCCTAGAATTTTAACATTTTTGCAAATTAGTCCTTGGGCTAGCCAGATTAAGCTACAACGACTCCAAAAACATAAAAATAATTAAAAATGGGACAAAAATACTCACCATGCACTCAAGGATACCATGGTCGAACCGAGCAAGCTTAAATGGTGTTCTTTCCTTAGCAAAGTCGGTTGAAGATGGTGAAGAAAGATGATAGCCATGTTTTGTTTTATTTAATTTATCTTTATTTACTAATTTACTTTAATAACCTTTAAAAACATTAAAATTTTCAGTTTTACCAAGACATAATCATCCACAACCTTCTTTAATAGTCTAATTGTCATTTAAGGCCACTCATTTTTAAATTCTATAGCAATTTAACATCTTTTACTAATAGCACACAAGTTTTGCACCTTACGCGATTTAGTCCTGTTGTCAAATTTAGCATGCAAACTATAAAATTTTTTCACGAAATTTTTATAGGATGCTACTATCATGCTGTAGACCATAAAATAATAAAATAAATTTTACGACGTCAGATTTGTGGTCTCGAAACTACTGTTCTGATTTAAATGAAAACAAGATGTTAAAACGAAGCCAAGGCTATGCTTGAAGAGGGTCGTGTTGGGCTGTTATGCATAACAAGTTTGATGGGAATAATGTAAACTAAGAGACTCGTTTTTAAGGCTTAGGATTGTATACAGACCATGTCAGTAATATGGTTGAGCTAGTGATAACACCTAGAAGTAAATTATTAGAACTATGTAACTAAGTCATCCTCTTATCATGTAAAGCCATCATGATCAAATGTAATTATATATTGTGCCTCAGATGCAAATTTAGTTAGAAGATCTTTGTTATTTCAATTACGTTGTAAAATTTTATAGGTTAGTAAAAAGCATGTAAAAGAAAATGTGACACTCGAGATCTGGCGAATCGGATTGGGTCAAAGGCGTTACAAGTAGCACAAGGTCGACCATCACATCGAACAATTTTGAGATCAAGTCGGCCATGATCCAGATGGTACAGAATAATCTTCAATTCAGAGGGATAATGACTGAGGACCCAAATCAACATATAAAGTGGTTTCTCCAACTTTGTGATACTTTCACATTTAATGAGGTCACTGATGATGCTATTCTTATTCGGTTATTCCCCTTCTCCTTAATAGATAACACTTTCTCTTGGTTAGATTCGTAGGTACGATGATCCATCACAACATGGAATGAACTTGCAGAGAAGTTCTTATAGAAGTTATTTCCTATTAGTAAAACAATCCAACTAATGAGAGAGATATCAATGTTCAAACATTTAGAAGGAGAAAGTTTTCATTAAGCTTGGGGACAATTTAAGAGGCTGATACAAAGATGCCCTCATCATGGTCTACCTGACTGGTTGCGATTGCATATGTTATTAATGGGTTGGATGTACACTCACGACTAGGATTAGATGGAGTCGTAGGAGGAGCCTTAATGAACTGAACATACGAGGATGCGTGTGAATTAATAGAGAATATGGTGATGAATTCCTGCCAATGGCCAAATGAACGATTTACTTATGACTAAAGCCCCTCCACAGTTAAAGTTGTCCATGAAGAAGAAAAATACCAGCAAATTTTGGATAGTCTTAATTGGATCGTGTCAACATCCAGTAGGTTCACAATATACGATGGAGATAGACAATTCGACCAATATCCCAAGAATCCAATTGAAAACGTAAACTACATCGAGAATAGGGGTGAAAATCCCCATTCAAATACTAATAACCTTGACTAGAAAGATCACCGAAATCTGAAATGGGGCGAGAATCAAGGAAGAGGTAACGATCCTAACCCAGTTAAACAAAATATTACTTACTGGGCTTCATATCTGCAGAAACCTCAGGAAATGGCCAATCCAAATGACTATACTATATGTGGTCAAATACTGGATTGAATTGAGGGAAAGATTCAACTAATGCGAACTGAAGTTAAACAGGTGCAATCTAAGTGCACCCAAATGAAAAAGACATTGACGAAATTCGAAGATCAAATGAGCCAACTCATGAGCTGGATGGGAGCTATTAAATGGCAAGTTGGCACGGATATTTCCAGCAACACTGAAAATAATCCTCAGAGAGAAGGGAAGGAGCACGTGAAAGCAATAATGCTCTATTCAAGTAAAGTATTGAGTAGCTCGAATAACCCAACCCAAGTGAAGGACAAGGAGGAAGCCAACAATCTTCAAGAAGAAACCCCTCGAAACGACAATGCTGAACTAGAACCAGAAAAGGTAACTGAGCCAGAAGCCGAGTCGAATGTAGAACTTGTACTTACCAAGGTACCATTCCTCTCATGGTTAGAAGACAAACAAAAATGGGATGAAGCGGGATTTGTAAGTTTCCTAAACATATTTAAGTCACTTAACGTTAACTTTCCTCTCATAGAACTAATTGAAAATTTTCCTAAATACACTAAATATTTTAAAAAAAATAATGGCTAGGAATAGAAAAATTAGAACAGGAGAGTAAGTTAATATAGATGCATCCTGTAGTGTGATTAGTACAAACCTGATACCCCCTAAATTGAAAGACTCAGGGAGCTTCACAATTCCAATAGAGCTATGGGACATTCATTTTAGTAAGGCCCTATGTGACCTAAGAGCCAATATTAATTTAATGCCCCTATAAATTTATAAAAAGCCCAGGTTAGAGGAACTCAGAAATACACATATCATGCTACAGTTAGCTAATAGATCTTTGGTACAACCGAAAGGGGTACTTGAAGATGTGTTGGTTAAAGTGTGCAAGTTTATAATCCTAGTAGACTTTGTAATTCTAGACTTTGAAGAAGACCGTGAAATCCCTATTATGTTAGGAAGACCATTTCTAGCCATGTCTAGGTCCACTATTGACTTAGAGAATAATAAATTAATCATGAAAATCAATGGTCAGACTGAAGTATTCAAATGTGGTCACCAATAGAACGAGGGTAGTAGGGAAATTCCTGGGAAAACCTGTTATAAAATATATGTAAATTTCCCTAAATACCTTGATCTGGGAAGGGTATTCTCTGTGATTGGTGCAGGATGAAAAGGCAAGTTTCGAGAGTAAGAAAAGAGGAGCACAGTGGAGTGGCATGATGGACGCTAGACCAACATGAATATAAAATTGATAAAAGACATGTCCATGTACAAACTGATAGAGCTGACGGATGCGTCTGACAACAACACTTGTTAATCGACAAACACTTTATTAATTTTGTTGTAAATTTTTGTAAAGTTAATTTTTGAATGCATTTGAATATGAGTAGGACTAAGTAAAATTAGGATTTAAAATAGTGTATGCATAGGATATTTGAACTGAACACCTTGAAATTCTAGAAAAAGAGCTAAAACAGGGTCGATATCGCAACACAACACCTCCTTATCACAACATTGAAGGCAGACTCTAGAGATTTCAAAAATCTAGTTGATGTCGCGACATGGGTACTCCAGTGTCACAACATCGAAGATAGTAGACCCCAAATCTCAAATTTGCAAGGTGTGTCGCAACATTAGGACACTGTCAGGGGTGTCACGACATAGAACCCCTATGTTGCAATCCACTGGTAAAAATCATAATTTTACTTGATTTTTAACCTAAAATTATAGTCTTATTTAAATTAAAACACTAAGTCTAATCTTTCTTTAACTCTAAAACCTCTCAAATCTCTTTTCACTCTTTCTTTTCTTTGTCTTTTTGTTGTAAATTTTTTTCCTCTTCTTTTGTACTTATTTTGTATAGGGATAAAACTTGACATTGACAAGGAATTTGTAACAAACTTACATATGGTACAACAAACATTCAACATACTAAGGTTAAGGGTTCCTTTCCAAGTTCTACTGTTACATTGCATTATTTTGGGAAATATATTGCTTGATTAGTTTTTAGCTCATCTAATCAAATATATTTTAAAATGCCTCATAAGAAAACTAGAAGAACCAATGAACAAGAGATACCAATGGTCACAAACCCCTTGAAATTTCAAAGCCCGAATGTTGAAAATTACTCTTTAGAACTACAAGGGAAGATATTCATCCAAGAAATCAGTTTTGAACCACCGATGATTCCCTGCAAAGAAATTTGGGCTCTAGTTCTGTATAATTTATGGGAGTGCTTTTGCGTAACCCCAATAGAACTTGTTGTCATCTCGGTAGCCCAAGAGTTCTATGCATCCTTTAGGGACCAAGAGTCCGTGAGACCTCATGGTGATATTTGGGAGGATATAATAGTGAGGGGAGAAGAAGTGCACGTTACCCTTAGAGAAATTTGTGAGTTTTACAATGTTTCATATTATGAGACTGATTGTCTTGACAATATTGATTTAACTAATTTTAAGGATATAGATATGGATAATTTTGTAAACTACTTAACCTAAGGGAGGGGTGAATGGAACCACTGACCGGATCCCAGATTACCAACCAATTTTAATTAAGCAATCATGTTTCCTACAACTAATATGCGGATGCAATTTCTTTGCACTAGAGTTACACCTACTATCAGCGTTTCTAATGTAAACACTTTTTGAGCTATTTTGTTGTCTGAAATTATGTAGAAAAAAAATTTATGCATTGGTCGATGGATATATCACAGCATGAAGCGCTGTGTAAGCAGCCAGAAGGTCAGGGTTTTCTTTGTTCACCTAGTGACAACGCTATGCAAAAAGGCTGGGGATCTAATAGAAAAAATCGAGCAATTCATGAGGCCGACGAAGAGCTTAATAGGAGACTCGATGTATACCCAATATGTTGAGTTTCATAAAAAAATCAAGTATTGAAACTAATAAAGAAAGCAGAAGATGGACATCTTGACATCTTTAAAAAAGAAAAAGACATCAAAAGCTCGGGAAGGGACTACCAGAAATGAAATCTCAGATACATAATGGATAATAAGATGGATGTACGAAATGGGCTTGATAGGACAAGAGTTTGCATGGAAAAATGGTATCTGAATACCAAATTTTCCATCGAACAAATATGTTCCGATGTAATCCCATCATAGATCTGAGGAGCAAGGAAGTGAAGAGGACGATGGGAGTGAGAAAAAAGACGAGGGGGAGGAGGACGATACGAAATGAGAATCTCAAGAGAAGGAGGATGGTGACTATGAGGTAGCATTTCAGCTGTAATGATCTACGCATAAAGGGCTAGCCATCCACAGCCCAACTTGGCATGCACATTCGTTGGGTGGAGGCTCCTCTCGAGGCCATGTCTTGGGGAGAGGGAAAGATCCGATAGAGGGGGAAATTTCCCCATTTTGATGATTAAAAGTCGATTTTTAATTTTTGGATTTGTAAAACAATTAATTAGGATGATTTTTATTTCTTGTTTTAGATTAGGAGGAGTAACAATAGTTTATATATATGTGTTTTGTTCTAAATCTTCTATGTAAGAACACTATACGAGGAAAGAACTACAATTACAAGTGTAAACGAACAAGGAATGAGGCACTTACCATAAAATTACGACAATGTCACGATCAATCGGGTAATTTCATTCTTTATCTACTTAAAGGTTGCACATTAGGGACAATATGCTATCTAAAGTGTGTGGCGGAAACATAGGAAGTTTAATTTTTATATTTTTATGCTTTTTCTTTTATTTTTCTTGTCCAAAGTGTGCTTGAACTTGTAGAAATACAAGTGATTGGTTAGGAACATGTATATAGGTTGATTGTATTTACTGTAAATTGGACATGATAATGGATGATTTTAAATTTTAAATTATTAGATTACTAAGTTCTATGTATTACACTGTAAATAGGTATTAAGTAATTGAATATACCAAATGACAGAGAGAATATAGGGAAAATAGTATGCTAGTACGAATATGTCATGTTGACTGCAATTGAGATAGGTCAACATATATGAAATGCGATATATATGTATTGGTTGATGATGTAGAAAACTATGTTGTTGGTTGAAATGTGATACATATATTGGTTGATGATAGAGGAAACTATATTGTGGGTTGAAATATGATATATATATATTAGTTGATGATGTAGGAAACTATGTTGTTGATTGAATGAATCTTTTAATAAAGTCATATTGAATTGTTAATTGAGATTATGTGATCAATGTTGTAATGTAACGAATCAAGTTATTCGAGAAAATTCAACTAAAAAGGGGTGAATATTTAAGGTGAAATGCGAATGATTTATTATATGTTCTTACAATATAAAAATAATATTTGTATCCAACTTTGGCTAAATGTAAGCTTGGTATAAGTTTGGCATTTTACATGAATGGTTTGTAACTTGATTGATTGTGGAATATAAAGTGATTGTTTAAATGGTTAATTCTTTTATTATATAGACTTGTATCCTCGAAATACCACTGAGCTTTATAGCTCAGTGTATGGTTTGCTTATTCTATGTGCAAGTATAGGTGATCCTCGAAGTCTCGACTCTTGATTTAGCATCTAATCAGCAATCCTTGACTCAACAAAGTTTGTATAGCTATTGTATTTTGACTCAATGACGTGTACCTAGGGTTGGAAAGGTTATTAAGGTGCAAATGGTTAATATGAGTAATGGTATTGTAAATAAATGAAATGGTTACTAGTTATGCATGAGAATGGTGTTGATGTTTTGGAAATTGTATTCTAAATAGGTTGTAGATATGTCACATGATCAATTGAGGCCTTAAGGGAAACCATGATTGCCATATGTTATCTTGGGAATGTAAGAATTTTGGAGTTAGTGAACTGTCAAGTGTATCGCGGCTTCATACTTTGAATATCGCGAACTAGCCCTCCTTGTCGTAATGTCCTCTGTTTGATGTCATGTTGTGATCTACCATAATTTGATACGTCAAATTAGGCTCTCCAATACACTTGAGGAGCTTATTATGAAGAAAATTAAGTGTCTTTTCTATTCTTTTCTTGAATTTTAGCTTTCACCATTAATAAAATTTTTTGGTCAAGTTTTAACCCTTTTGAAGACCCAAATTGGCAACATGGTGTAATTGGGGTCCTAACGAGGTGTTTGAGTTGGTGTAGGAAGAAGACAATGGCCCAACCTCAAGAAAACATGATTCAGAGTGGGTGTCATGACACTGAACCCTTTCACCTTGAAGATGCAAAATTTCAACGGAAAATTGACATGGAGCCTACTGTTGAGAGAGTCGTGGCACTAAGTCCACATCACGATACCGAACCTCCAAAGTTGTGATATACTCGAAGGTATTGAAATGAAAAAAATTAGAGCCAATACCAGTGATGTCGCAAAATTTGGACCCCCCACAACCACAAGTTCACTACTGTCTAGGGTGTTGCGACATCGCTGCCTAATGGGGAAAAAATAGCTATAGGGGTAGTCTTTTGTCCAACATCAACCCAAGCCAAAACACAACTTTTAGCAACATTTTTGTCTAAAATTTGAAATTGTATTAAGCTATTAAATGCACTTTTGGCTGATAACTTTAAATGAGCCACCTTTTTTTTCATATTTCAAGCTTAGTAGTTACTTCTTCATTTTTAGGGTTTTAATTCATAACTTTTTTGACCTTAGTTGTTTGTAGTTGGTAGTTTAGTTAGTTTTTACTGTAGCTCTGGTATTAATTGCCCTTTGGTACTTTAACTTTTCTTTGTATTTTCATTTTCATCCAAATCATTCAATATATTTCAGTTTTATTTTCTTTCTAAAGTCCAAAAATCTTAACTTTACTTGTATTTGCAACCTCCATTGTTGTTTTCATCATCTTCTTCAAGCATCCATCAAGAAATTTCTATGCTTTTCTTAACCCTACACTTGTGCTTATTTTTGTGTATGATTTGAGTATTTGTTGGGTTGTTGTGTGCATGGAAATGATGATTGGTACATAAATTTATGGTGGTTGGTTGATGGAATTGTTATTTGGTTAGTTTTTTGTACAAAGACTAAACTGTTAAAACTTGACTAAATTTAATGAGGCTCAAAACCTAGAATTCACGTCTCTAGGTGAACATTTAGATAGGTGAGACCGAGAGGAGATCTTATAGAGCACCAATTTGATTGTCTTGAGTTAGTTTGGAGAGGTCAAGAGATAAACCAGACTAAATCGCCTAATTTGGTAAAGTGGCAACCGAGAGGTAAAATGAGCCAATTAAAAGTTTAAGCCTTTTAGATCCCTAATCCAAAGACTAATCAGCAACATGGAAGTCAATCAACCACTTGGATGTGTATTGAATTGTTAATTTCCTAATTTTTATTTTTTATAATTTGGTCCTTTTTAGCATTAGGTAGCCGATTAGTGTAATTTACCCATGATCATGAATTGTTGTAATATAGTAGTTAGATAGACTTCCTATTTACATGCTTTCTGCATAGGAATCACTTTATCCCCAAAGTCTCTTGATTTTTATCCTTGGAATACTCGGGCGTTCCTTTGTAACACTATAAATATTACAACTCGACCTGTCACACTTCTAGTATACCGCTAGATAATTAAAGATGATTGTGTTGATTCATAGCCCCAGTGCATGCACAATGGGGCGCGATCAAGTTGTTGGGTTCGTTTCTAGGGATTGAACCCAGGTCACCACTGTCTTCAATGTTGCAACACCAAACCTTGGAAGTCGCAACACCAACCTGGGAAGTTTTGAAAATGTTGCACTTTAGTCCTTATTCGTCCCCAGGATAGTATTAAGCTTACGTAAGTTCGTATATGGCCCAAAAATCAGTATATATCGTGTTTTAAACATGTAATGGTTGTGTTTAAATGTCTAATGATGCAATTTAAATATATTTGATCGTAGTTTTTTCTGAAAACGAATGTGGCACCCCGTAGCCCGGACCGAGCGATCAGGTTAGGTATGAGGTGTTATAATTCTAATTTCGTTAAATTCATGACAACTTTACCGTAAAAGAATCTACAAGAAAATATATTTAATTTTCATATTCAACAGATTTGTAATGATTAATTTATTTAATTCCATTTTCGAACTTCAATTATTTAACTAAATAATAATTCGAAAAACTTAAAATAATTCTCAAGTCATTTCCATAATTAGTGAGAAACCACATTCATTTTTTATGTAACTCATTTCTCTAACATTATTATTTCCATTCATTTCTACTTATTTGATCCTACATGCAATTCATTTTTATGTTTCAACGAGCTAGTGGAGGGATCGATTGGACATATATAATTAAGGCCCAAACTATTTAAAATTAAGTTATAGCTTTTCACCTATTAATTATAAACTCATTTTTTCATGAAGTCATTCCACTATATTATCGTTATTGAACTCTCCCTAATTACATACCACTATGAAAGTTACTCAATTAGTGCTCGTCCAATGACTTTGTCATGAGTGTGTTACCCTTATAAGTTTTCTTAATCTCTTTGGGATAAATCTGTTCTCCCAAGATAATCCTATTTTATCTCATGGTAACCATTACATCTTTTTTCATGAAAATTCAATTACTATCAAATAGTAATTAAGTCTTATCACAAAGACAAACGACTCGTGGTCACATTTACTTTTCATCTATCATATAATGCCAATGAGAGTATATCATTTACTCATTCCTTTGGCTATGAATTTTGGTATTGTGAATGATGCTACATAGTATAGAAGTCATATACCCAATGGACCAGCTTTCGGTTCCTTATCTATTTGAACTCAGGTTTTTACTTACATCAAAGTATACGATTTACACATGCATAGTCCATCATCCACTCAGGATTGAGGTATGCCACACTATGAACATCACAAGTGATTAAATCCATAAGAGGATTCAAGGTCTATTCTACTCGGGTCCTATCTACTGTACTGTTAGTCTAGTTAGTCACATCTATGTCTTTATATTTTTGGAGTTATCCACTCCGACACCCAAGATAAAGAATCTCCCCAATTGAACTTGATAGATGAGATATTACTCTTTCAATCAATTTTCTCATTTCCAAGTAGGCTAAGGACATGTTTAAGTTAATCTATTAATACAAATTGTCTTCTCATATTACGATCCAACTATGTAATATTGCTTAGTACTAATTAAACGTTAAATAACTAGTGCACCAATATTTTCTTTCATTTTGCTTTGCGTGCAAAAACCATTGAGGAAAATATACAGAGGATATTAATTTAATTTATGGATAATTTTATTAAACTAATTTGTTCGAAAAAATATCAGTATACAAATGAATATACTGCACTTCGGGCACTAAACCCAGCAGTCTCACACTTGCCCTAGTGAAGTAGATGAGTCATATTTCGCATTCCCATGCTCTCTACATGTTTCTCAAAACTCCAATGTAGTAGAATCTTGGTAAACAAATTTGTAAGGTTCGTCCTCAGATGTGATCTTTGACTACATCAACTATTTTGTCAATCACTGTCATATCTCTTATAATACTTTTTATTAATGTGTTTTATTCTCATGTATTTTATTTGGTATTTAGCTATATCCACACTATTATAGTGTCATTGATTTTTTCATCCCTCATATTTGGCCTCCATAGTGAAGTTAGTAGTGTAGCCCTGCTTGACACTTATTCACACTATGGATCCGTCGCCTAAGACAAAGACACAGCCTGATGTCGATTTTCTCGAATCCTAATATGTTTGGAAGTCTGAATAAATGTAGTCAAGAGGAGTAAGATCTCTTCTGAAATAGACTAGAATAAAATCTCTCATTCTCTGTAAATACTTGAGTATATGCTTAACTACTTGCTAGTGTCTTGGACCTGGATTCGCCTAATATCAACTCACCAACCCTAATGCGAAACAAATATTTGGATGTATGCATAACATAACATACATGAGACTTCCTATTGTAGAAGCATAATGGACCTTTCTCATGTTTTCTTTTTCTTTCGCTATCTTAAGATAGTCCTCCAAAGAAAGATAAAATCCTGATACTGAAGGTTGAGTTCGCTTCTTTGAATCAGTCATTACATAACGTTCTAATATCTTGTCTATTTATGAAGCTTGTAATAATGCTACCACTTTGTTCTTTCGATCCCTTAAGATTTGAATACCTAAAACATAGTTAGCTTCTCCCAAGTCTTTCATGCTAAACTATTGAGTTAACCATAACTTAATCGATGACAATGTCCGTACGTCATTTCCAATCAGTAGAACACCGTCGACATATAGAACGAGAAAGACCACATTTCCATCTCCAATACGTTTATAAATACAAGGTTCATCTACATTTTGCTCAAATGTAAAATGTTTTGATCGCTTCATCAAACATTTAATTCTATGAGCGGGATGGTTGCTTAAATTTCCATATATAGATCTAAGTAGTTTGTAAGCTTTATGCTCATTTCCTTTAGCTATCTATCTGGTGGTTTGCATCATATAGATTCTTTCTTCAAGATAGTTGTTGCAAAACGCTGTCTTGACATCTATTTTTCAAATCTCAAATTTGAGAGTTGCCGCAATGGATAACAATATAAGGATTGACTTGAGCATGGCAATAGAAGAAAAGGTTTCTTCGTAATTAATACCTTCTTTCTGAGTATAACCTTTTGCTACAAGTTTTGCCTTGTATGTTTCTGCTTTTCCATCTGTATTTCTTTTCTTCTTGTAGATCCACTTACAACTTATGAGTTTTATCCCTTCCAGTAAGTTTACAAGTTCTCACACTTAGTTGGATTGCATAAAAATCATCTCAGCTTTCAAAGCTATTTCCCAAAGCTTGGAATCAACACACTGCATTGCTTCATCAAATGTTAGTGGGTCATCATCTTCATGTTTAAAAGACTTAGTGTTTATAACACTTCCTCAAGATTGGAAGAACTCAAGCCTGCAAGAGATCCTCCCACTGCGACGAAGCTCCCTATGCTACCGATTGTTTAGCAATTTGTTCTGGAACCACTATTGTAAGGCTTTGTGTATTTCCCAAAAATTCTTCGAGTGCTTCTTTACTTCGAGGTTTAAATTTATTCATGTAACTTTCCACAAGGAAGGTATCATGAGTTAACACTATCACTGTTTACTCTTTCGGGTTATAGAGCAAACCACCCTTTATTCTTTTGGAATATCCCACAAACATGTACAAATCTGTCCGTGAATCATTAAATTATTCAGACTTGGCTTCCTACCATGCCACAATTCGTATGGAGTTTGAGATGCAGCATTAGTTGGTACATCATTCAGAATATGGAAAGCCATTTGTAAGGTGTATCCTCAAAAGGAGATCGACAACTTCGAATAACTTAACATCGATCGAACCATGTTTAGAAAATTTCAATTTCTTCTCTCTACCATGTCATTTTGTTGTAGAGTTCTTGGTGCGGTTAATTGGGATAATATGTCATTCTCTATGAGATACCCTAAGAACTCATCTGATAAATATTTCCCACATCGATCAGACCGAAGTGGATTTGTGGGTAAATCTAGTAATTTCTCCACTTTCACATGAAACTTTTTGAACTTATCAAAGGTTTCACTTTTGCAGTGCATTAGGTACACATGCCCATATCTGGGATAGCCATCTATAAAAGTTACAAAATAATTGTAAGCACCTCATGCACTAATGTTCATGGGGCCACACATGTTAGTGTGCACAAGTTCTAAGGGTGTAATGCATCTTGTCCCTTTTAAATTAAAAGATCACTTAGGCATATTACCTTCCAAAAAAGATTCAGATTGTGGAAGATCAACTTCCTTAAGAAAACTTAAGGTGTCATCTTTTACAAGTCTAGTGATTCTTTCTTTATTAATAAGATTAAGTCTCAAATGCCAAAAGTACGCCTCATTAGAGTGAGAAGTTTTAAACATTTTATTCAATAGTTCAGTTTCTAGTAGTGTGTTTATCAAATAGAGATTATTAGATATTCATCCATTACAAATAAATGTACAATTTCTAAATTTTCCAACACTATTATTAAAAGTTACGGTTAAGCCGTCTTTAAATAAACATGCAACATAAATTAAGTTTCTTTTGAAAATTGGTACATAAAAATGTCTTTTAAAATAATTTTCCTAAAATTATCAAAATAAAGATATACGCTTCCCATTGCTTTAGCTTCCACACTATGATAGGTTCTTATCTCTAAGATCTTTTGTTTCCTTGAACCCTAATGGTATACCAAATCTTTCATTAAGAAAATTTCTATCATAAAGAGTTTCATACATTTGTCGTTAGTGGCTAGGTAATCCTTTCAGTCTTTGCAGTTGGCCTAAAAATGCACTTTCTTATTGCAGAAGAAACATTTAGACCTAGATAAGTCTTTAACTTTCTTAGTTCTTTTTCTTTCCACTTTAGGTGGCCTAGAGGACTTAGCCTTGTGTCTATTAGTGTGTTTCCCTTCCCTTTAGAGGAATAAGCAATTGCTAAGTTTGCTTCTACTTTTTAGGTTGATTGACTGTCATTCAACATCAACTCATTGGATTTTAACTCCTTAAAAAGTTGTGTAAGCGTGAGATTCTTGTGCCCAAGGTTATATGCGGGCCTAAAGCTTGCCAGGTCCTTGGACAAGCTTTTGAACATCATCTCTATTTGTGTCTCTTGGTCCATATTGGCCTCATTATTCGCAACCTCGAGAAACTAAATCATAAGAGTAATCATATGTTATTTGATCAAAGTATCGGGTTTTTGTTAGGCATTCATCAAACTAGTTATACCCGTCTATCGAGCTAAGGCAACTTGACCTCCTAACATGTCCTTTAATTTGTCTAGAACCACTTTGGTAGTCTTACAGCTCTCCAATTTGGTAGTCTTACAGCTCTCTAACTTGTTGCTTGCATATAGCAACAAGCTATCTTATCAAACTCCTCACAGCATTTTCTAGCCTCAGCTTGAGTGGCCAAAGGGCATTTAGCATCAAGAAATGTTTTGTGTTTCTCATAGCTCAGGACAATAATGAGGTTCCTTTTGCATCCCGTACAATTATTTCCGTTTAGTTTGTTCTCAGTAAGAATATTTAGTAATGGAGTAGGTGTCATTTTTGAACTAAAAATAAAACATCCATTCATTAATATCTTTGTATTAAGTAAATATTTGAAAAATTTTGCAACATTAAATATACATTAAGATGATGCATGCACCTTAAATTAAATATTAAAAATATTTGTATGTCATTGCGATGATAATTCCTACGCTGACTAAATTAAGTCACCTTAGGGCAATCTTAATCAACTAATAAGAACATGGGTTTTTATCCAATTAATACGTGAACCTAATTCTTTAGGTAGTCACATGTACTAATAATCGCTTCACATTTGGCCATCATTCTAACTTAAGCATAGCTTTTTGGGAAGTTACTTAACCCGGATGATCTTGAGTGTATAATCATCAACTTAACATCAATCATTCCATGTACCACGAATGAGTTATCTTAGGGCAATCTCAACAAGTAACATGTATGACTAGTTGCCCTCTATTAAAAAATACTTCTTTAGTGAATTCCACAAGACAATACCCACCTCAGGGCCAACAAACTATCATATGCTATCACAAGAAAGTTATCTCTTTTAAGGAAATCTCCTCAATGAGATCCACAAGACAACACTTACCTTGGGGCCGATAAATTATCATGCCATCACAAGAGACCATTGATGGAAGTCGTAGGTCTTGTTTAAGGACATTTTCCCACTCAATCTTTTAAAAACATGAAAGGTTTTTTATGTTCGATTGTCACACCCATACCTAACATGATTGTCGAGTCTGAGCTATAGGATGCAACATTCAGTGCATAAGCAACTAAGATCAATCATATATAATTATCCACATTTTATAATAAATTATACATAAAATGAGCTTTATACACAATAAATAATCATTTCTAGGTCAAATACGACTATGGAAACTTAGTATCATCCTGAGATTAAATAAGGACCAAAACATAAGATTTTTAAAACATCTAAAGTGAATGTCGTGACTTCCAAGGCTTAGTGTCAAGAAATTGAAGGCAGTAGTCAAACTTCCTAACCTGTGGATCATTTTGTAAAGCTTTCGTCATAAAACAGGGTTGATATCGCGACCTTAAGCATAGAATGTCACAACGTGTAAGGCAATGTTGCAACATTCAGGCTACAATGTCGTAACATTGACAACAGACCACTAATCCCCTGTTTCAAATGATTTCCATCAAGCTTGATAAATATTATTTTGCCTCAAGGCCATATATCAACCATTCCCTACAGTTAAACTTGCAAAAAGATAACTACTAAACAATAATTTCACTTATAAACATGATATTATCCAAACTCAAATAACCACAACATATATTCAAGCCATTTTAGACCATTTCTATCGTTTTCTCAATATCCCTAAGTACATGCCATTTGCAAAACGGGAAATGCTATGCACTAAGACCTATCTTATAACCTCTTAGGTAAAATTAAAATTCCTAAATCAAACATTCACAACCTCAACATTATAATATTCTATCTAAATTCCGTTTCACATCATTTAACCGTTTACAAGCCATTCAATTACCATTTTTCTAGATTCTATCAACTCATTAGTATTCATTTTGATACCATATTCTATTTTCAATTTTTTGTTACATTTTCAAGTTTTCCAATTCTAGTTATAATGTTACGCCTAAGGGAACCCCAATAAAAAGGACTTGAATACACGAGTAAAATACACTACACCAGGCATTGAAGTGCAAAGCCCATAAGCATCAAATACATATTCATATGCATATACATCTCTCCACCACACCAAGGTCTCCGTACAAACATTAATATTTGATGATCCACAGCAAATGCTGAATCCCAAAATAATCTGTAATAATCTCCGTACAATCATATATCCTGTACAAGCGTGCATATGACTTTATTGGAATGCTAGTCGTGTCTTAACATTTTACTAACTTCACATGGGCATAAATTTTTACATATAAGCATTTCAAAACCTGTAATCATTCTTATTTGCATATTCATACCTTGAGTTCAACCACATATTCATTTTTGTACCCTGTACACTATTCTATTATGTAACAATCATTTATCACATTTTATTTTGCAATTTAGTACATATATAATTTCTCGATCATATTCACAACCATCATCCAATTCATTATTTAAGTGACATGTATTACATGTCATACAACATATTTCTATCCAATTACCATATCACGTAACATAATTTAAGTAATTCATGCCATCTTTCATGTTATTTATTTTGGCCATTTTATTTCAACATCCCACATCAAACTCAATCAAAACAATTCATACTATCAACATATACTTACCTAAATGATCATTCATCCATTAAACATGCATATACAAACAATAGGTTTATCCCGAATCATAAAAGTAGAAACTGGGACTTTCAAGTCACTCGTCGATAACTTTCGCTTTTCCTTTCCCTCTCGAAGGTTCTGCGTCAACGTTAGCTACGTACAATCACAAAATATAAAACTATCAATTTCCAACCAATTCACAATCAAATAAAAATTCATGCATATTTTTAATTTATTTAATTTAGTCCCTAAAATTGGGACAAGAATAACTTTCAATCTAAAGCTTTGGATTTAAATCTAATTTCACATTTATTCATTAAGGACCTTATATTTTCTATTCTTACCACAATTTTATAAAAAAAATTATATTTTATTCAATTTAGTCCCTAATGTAAATAAGCTAACAATCAAGCTTATTAAACTTTACAATTTAGTCCTTTCTATAATCTAAGCTTAATTTCTATGAATTTCACACCTAATTCAACCAATCCTCAATAATGGAAACTTACCAAAATTTAACTAACTGATCAAATTGGTACATAGGTTAGCTTATCAAGCTCCCATAAGAAAAAAGCTCTAAAAATCAAGGAAAACTGGCTAAGGACTTACTTGTAATTGATGGTCGAATATCAAAAGGATTTCAAAGTTTTCTTTTCTTTGGAAACTATGTTGGGCGATGGTTTTATGAAAAAGATGAAGACATTTTCCATCTTTTTCCACTAACAATTTCTTATATAGTTTGATTAATGTATAATTAAACTTAATTAATTACTTTAATTTATTCATGTTTAATTAACATTAATTACTTAAGCTAATGACATTTAACATCACATCCCACTATGATCCATTTAAAATAGGTTTATTTTCCATTTTAATCCTTTGGATAATTTTTATCAAGTCCCCAAGTCTTATCCTAATTTAAAATCTATAACGATTAAACTTTTACAATTTAGTCCCTGGCTTTAATTAACCACATTTTTGACTAAATTGCTTAAAAAATATTTAATTTACCAATATACTAACTCTATAAATATCTCTATTTAATATTTACCAACTTGGTGTACAGAAACAAGGTCCCAAAATTGTATTTTTTGATACTATTAAATATCTCTGTTTAATATTTCACGCCATCTATTATGCTAGAAAAACTTTTATAGAGGCTCAATTCAATTATACCACTACAGAGAAAGAATTGTTGGCTGCAGTCTTTGCTTTCGACAAGTTTCGTTATTATCTTTTCGGTGTAAAGGTTACCATATTTATTGATCACTCAGTATTGAGATATCTTTTTGCGAAGAAGGATGCAAAACCAAGATCAATACGCTAGATCTTACTATTGCAAGAATTCGACATCGAGATAAAAGATCGTAAGGGTTAAGAGAATCAAGTTGCAGACCATCTGTCTCGATTAAAAGTTGGCAGTGAAGATGAAAACATACTTCAAATTGTCGTCGCATTCCTAGATAATATGTTACTTGCTGTAGATGTAACCCCTTGGTATGCGGACTTGGTTAATTATCTAGTGTGTGGAAAACTCCCATTGGTGTCACAGGCCATAAAAAAGAAAGATTTCTTCGTGAAATAGTGAAGTATCATTGGAACGAGCCGTATTTATTTAAGGTATTGAATGACAACATTATTCGGCGTTGTGCTCCGGAAGAGGAGATGCTGTCAATCCTGAAACACTATCATGATGCTCCTTGTGGAGGTCATTTCAATGGCATGCAAAATAGTGCTAAGGTTTTCCAATCAATATTCTACTGGCCCTCATTATTCAAAGACGCCCGTAATTTTGTGAATCAATGCGATAGGTGTCAGTGCACTGGTTCTATTTCCTGACGCAATGAAATATTGTAGTAGCCAATTACGGAGGTTGAATTGTTCGATGTTTGGGGTATGGATTTTATGGGACCATTTCCAAGTTCATTTGGAAATCTTTATATATTAGTAGCTGTTGACTACGTCTCGAAGTGGGTTGAAGCTATTGCAGTCCTAAAGGATGATGCAAAGACAATGCTTAAATTCTTTTCACAAGCATATTCTCACCCGCTTTGGCACACCAAAGGCATTGATTAGTGATCAAGGTACACACTTTCATTGCAACTAAGTGGTAGTCGCACTGAAGAGATATAGAGTTAATCATAGAATGGCTACTGCTTATCATCCGCAATCTAATGGACAAGCCGAAGTATCAAATCGAAAAATTAAAAACATTATTGAGAAGGTTGTGAACCCATCGAGGAAAGATTGGTCTTCTAGACTGGATGACACTTTATGGGCATTGCAGACCGCATACAAAACTCCATTAGGGATGTCATCGTATCAATTGGTTTTTGGGAAAGCATGTCACTTGCCAGTTGAACTGGAACACAAAGCAATGTGGGTAATTAAGCAAGTAAACATGGACTATGAAGTTGCTGGAAAGAAAAGACTGTTGGATATCACTAAACTAGAGAAGATTAGGCAAAATGCCTATGAAAAAGCTGTAATTTACAAGGAAAAGACCAAACGATGGCATGACAGAATTATTTTGCAGCGATAATTTATCGTAGGTCAATAAGTTTTATTATTCAATTCTAGATTGAACTGCACCCGAGTAAATTGCGCTCTCGTTGGTTTGGACCTTTCGAAGTTGTAGAAGTATCTTCACATGGTGCGGTCATAATAAAAGATTTACATGATGGACACTAGTTCAAAGTGAATGGCTAGTGATTGAAACATTATTTTGGGAATATTGATCAAAAGTAGGCAGAGACCATTAAATTGGCCAAAAAAATTAATTTTTATGGAATTTTTTATTATGTAATTTTATTTTATTTTTGTTTGTATTCAAGTTTGTTTTACTTTTTTTTGTGCAAAATAATTAGGTACTATTGTCGACGCGCTTGGGCTTTATTGTCAACGCAGTTCGTACTATTGTACTATCACTTATTGTGCAACTACTGATAATTTGGAGCTAGATGGAGCTAGACTGGAAAAAGTTACAAAGGAAGCAACTGATAATGCCAGGGTAGAACTGAAACCTGAGGAGCCATTCGAGGACCATGCGAAGCCCAAAAAAAAGAAGAGAAAGCGCTTCAAAGTCAAAAAAACGCAAGAAGGAGGAGAAAGAGGAGGAAGAAAAAACATCGTGCGACCACATTAATGGCCGAGGAAAACTGAGTTAGTTTATTTTAAGTTTTAGCTGTAGTATTTATGCATTGCATGTAGCTGTAATTTTCATTTTGTTAGTGCACATTATCGTTGCATTTTTATTGTCATTGCATTTTAATGTTAGTGCATTGGGGACAATGCAAACTTTAAGTTTGGGGGAATGCACATGGGTTTTTGAAATACACCCACATTTCAATTTTTTTTGAGTTTAATAAAGCATGCAAGGTTTATTTGTGGTTAATGCAAATGTATTTGAAAATTTTTGTTACAGTCGATACTTAATTCTTGAATCATATGAATTATGAATGAATGAGTTGGATAAATTTGACTGAATATTATATCTTCAATTCTTTGATGAATGATTTAGGTTGCATTAGTAATGGATGACTAGTAGCATTCCTTGAATC
>CM025145.1:9679248-9697328 GCA_013467495.1 Gossypium gossypioides | reverse complement strand
TTTACAAATATGTTATATCAAATTAAATACTTATATTTAAATTAATATTTCTTATATCATACTATTAACGATTTTAAATATTATTTAAATTATCTTACTTTTTAAAAATAAAATTAACTTACATTCACTTTATACCATCATATATAAAACTTTTCCGAACATTTTTTAATAACAATACTAAAATCATTAAATTTCTAAATAGCACTTTTTAAAAGCCTTAATCTTCTCACCCCTAAAATCAAAGTCAAAATTCGCTGCAGCTACCATATCTGAGGTAAATTAATAAAAATCAGCAATAAATTATAGAACTCAATAATTTCTCCTAAGTATGAAATTGTTGCACTATTCACAAAGAATGCTTAACGTTATCAATCATCACTGCCGTTAAACAGCAGCTTCAACTTTTTTTTCCTTAATTTTTCTTTCAAAATATCACTTTCGCCCATACTTGAAAAAGCAAATAAAGAAGAAGCAATTATAAGATTTGAACAGAAAAAGAAAATTAATATTTTAAAAAAGAACCCCCCTTGCTTTTCTATATTTTCCCCCCCAAACTTCAACGATACCATTAATATCTCTCTGTCTCTCACACTCTCTCCCCTAAGTGGGGTAAACTATGATTAAACTCGCTTTCTCCTTTGGGACGACTTATCATTATATTCATTAATTATATTCGCAGTCTCCGCCTTATGATGTCATTCATCATCTTCACTATACTATATGTTTCCAGCCTATGCTTTGGAATTACTTTTATCATATTAATCATAAAATGTATTACTCAAGTTCCATCTATTCATATATAAATTATGGGGATTGCTTTCCTTTCACAAATTTGTCACTTTTCTATCAACTGTCCCCTTTGCCATTTTTGTTTGATTTATTGTTTATTTTCATTGCTTTATAGGTTGTTTAGTTGCTTTTTTTTCCCTACTTCGAACAACTCTATTTGGTTACGTATTTTAAGAATTGATTCTATTCGTATCATTTTAATCTATTTTAGGAATACTCAGATTAGATCTAAGAAGAGTGGTAAAAAAATTATGTTCAAAATTTTAGTTTGTATTAATTTCGAGTTAAATCTCTGAATAATTCCTACTCCTTATCTAAAAAAATTTTAAAATATAATTGTTGATACAACGCACAATAAAAGAGGAGGACAAGGAGGAGCAATGAACAGATCAATGTGGTACAATAATGGCCAGTTCATCTAAAGGGGTCGAGAGCCAAAACAAGGACAAAAGAACTAGTTGATCTATAAGACAATAACTCAGAGTAACTTTAGGATGCTAAAAGATCGATCCTTTTTTCATCGTTCCTCAAGGTACTTATAGGGAAGGTTCTCTTGTCCATTGGTGTGACATGGGTGGATAAACATTCAATCCCATTAAATGTGTAAAGGATATTCATAGGAGTATATCATAGAAACTTATTGATTCGAGGCTATAATGCCTAAATGGACTCCTAATTACATCAGAAGTGTGTTCACACTAAGAGAGTGTTCATACTTAAAAATAGGTAAATAGTTCCTTTTGAGAGGAACGGGTGGTCTATTGAAGCGTTACTTCAGATGAGGTCAATGAGAAGGTTAATGGTGTATCCAATGTTGACATGTGTTCGAGTGGAAAATGGGTAACAATAGCCCCATCGAGTCAAATAGGAGGTTATAAAGTGGCCTTTTGCGAGACATCATCTGAATTTTGGTGAAGGTCTGTCCCATCGAAGAGGATGAAGTGTTAGATTCTTTATAGAAAAACTAATATAAATGCGAAGCTTTTGGGAAAAGTGGCCATGATGAGGAGTGACTGATACTATGTAGGTGGCCAGATGCTATTGGTCATGGCCTCTGAACCCCAAATGGTGCATTTATGAATGAGCATTGGAATATTTATAAATATGAGCTTTTGTCTATCATGAAACCATTTTATCGTTTTAGAGTTCTCATTTACATGTTGTTTGAAATTCCTTCCCAGTGGTTGTAGTTTGAGATTTTCTTTATTTATTCATTGTTTTCGCAATTTTACCAGGAAAAGGTTAGACTTGCAAGGATAGGGGAAAATTGGTAGGTCTATGTCACAAAGGGGTAGAGGTAGGTCTTTTATCGTCGACAACAGGGTGGCGACAACCAATCCTAAGGGAACTACGATGATTAGTGGCAAGAAGGGCAAATCCCCAAACACCTAAAAGATGTAGATGGGCCAATGGCCTACGGTGAATGTAGAGGGTGCTGAGGTGTAGGGGTCTATTCAAGAGGCATCCCAAGTATGAATTTAGCATTCTAGAAGGGAAGCATCATCTAAGCTCTATGGTTAATTTGAGCCATGGTGGGGGAGGCCAGGATTCTACCTATCGATATACTTGTTGGAGACTAGGTTCCATTTGCCACCTCATTAGTTTGTCATGGATTTGTTAAATTTCTACTACTTGGCACTCGAGCAGCAAGTAGGGAGCTCGTGGTGGCTGATTATTGGGTTTATCATCAAGTGTGGACAGAAGGGTATATGGCCTATTATGTCATTGTTTCAGTACATGTACACCCTTGAGGAGAGAGAAAATTACTAGAGCATTATTTCATTGTCCTAAGGGAAGGAAGATAACAGTTCATTTACAAAAGGGTGGGAAAGATGAAGCCAGACCCTAAAAAGTGTATTCTATAGGAGTTAAAGTTGGGAACGTCTTTCGATTTTCCTATTGAATAGAAAAGACGTATGCCCTCTCGCTTTGTCTATTGTCTGAAGTTAGAAGAGATTTTTGATGGGGGTGACACTTATAATATTCTTAATCATAATGGCCATTTGGTTATTCCTTAGGATATTTCTCTCCGAGAAGTACTTCGCTATTGTCTTTGTGATTAAGGGGCAATGAGATATGTTCCTATGAACCTAATATATGGCCTGAGGGATGTTAAGTACTGAAACGACATGAACATTCTTGGCCCTTTTGACTCTAGGGATGATGTTGCTAAGTATCTCTCAGGATTGCGTCCAGAGCCGTGAAACTTTATTTTAGAGTATGCAAGGCTTCCATATCATAGGTGGTAGATCCCTTACGGGGCTTCACTCATAGTGCCCATGCTGAGGCCAAACTTGAAGGAACCAATTTCTTCTCTTAGTATCAACATTGTTTTAGACGAGTATGATGCAATAGTTTCTAGGTCCTCAATGGGTATGAAGTGTTTTAGCTACTTTTTTGGTGGTCTGTATGGTTGTATGCTCATTTTATCTTTTGTGGTTTTGCATATATTCCTTTGAAAAATACAACCAACCGAATTGGGGTACTATAATTTAGGTCCTGGTGTGTCGTTGAAAGCACAAAAAATAACCTATCCCTAATAAATAACGAAAATAATAGTATAAGGGAGGTAGGGTCAAATCCTTAGGGATTGGATCGCTATAGGTTCTTGTTTCTTGAAATCTTGGGCACAGTCGTACTAAAGAAAAACGTCTGACCTAGGAAAAAAATAGAATTAAAAATATGGATGAGTTGAAATTAAATAAATTGAAATTGGAATTGTAAAAAGAAACAGAGTTGAGGGAAGAGGTTTTTGATTTGAGGGATTCCAATATCTGATTTTCTCGATCCTCATTTGGTTCAATCATAGGATTTTAGGTGATCCTTCTCATGACAGAATAAGCCAATTATAGTGGAAGAGGATGTCTACGACCACCAGCTCTATTTAGGTTATAACCTTACGATCTAGAGGAACCTGACTCTAGCCAACTGTCACTTTTGTGGGACCATCTTACACTAGATCATTGTTTCTCAATAGCAAATGCCACGCCATTTCATCTCTTGGGCTCGACAACCTTTGATGCAATAAGTTAACGAACCGACTGTGCAGCCTTCCAAAAACATACAAAGCGATCGTTCTTTGCACAAGTTGAAAAGATTACTTTTAGAAGGACATGGACGGAAGCGTTAGTCCCGTAATACGGAGAAATGATGAATACTCGTTGAGGGCTAAGTGAGTTTTAAGCCTCATGAACTCTTTTGGAGGAGTCTTGATAACCTTTGGCTAGATGAGTTTAGTGACTTATGCTTTTCAGAAAAAAAAAATGAGTTTAATGGAATAAAATTTTATTAAAGAAGAAAAGAAACAAGAAGGCTAATAGCCTTAGGGGGAAGGAGTTTTTTTACAGAAGTGGCGGGTGATGTCACTCCATCCCCTATTTATAATACATAAAAACTTAGTTTGTTCCTATTTAAACTCTAGATGATAATGTTTAAAAGATATAATTTGAAATTAAATCTAAACAATATTATAATAATCCTAACAATAATCCTAAAAAGAAAATTTAAATAAAATCTTATGTTCATAAATCTCTTTTTTTGAATTTTTTCCTTAAGTCTTCCACACTTTGTATTTTTGGCACCTCTTCTTCCCTTTTTCTCATTGTAACATGTTTTGTCTTTAAATTCATGCTTTTTGCCCCCAAATTTCCTTTTGCGTTCAATTTAGTTCCTACAAGATAAAAAGCCATAAATAGCCCAAATTAGTAGGATCGTATTCAAAATATATATGTAATTAACACATAAAAGTGTCATTTTAGAGTATTATCAGGTCCAAAAGACCTGCTATTCCTTTACGAAAAAATACTCCACCGAAAGGGCAGCCTTAGAGTGTGGTGTCCCTTACCCCTTTTCTCAAGTGTTTCCTCTCTCCCAAATTACAACTTATCCCTCAAGAGCACAAGATATATCTTAACAAGAAGTTTTTGTTTTCATCCTTTGAAATGTAGAAGCTTCGAATGGTGAGATGAATTCAACATCTATTCCCTGAGAACGTCCTATTCAAATTAAAGAAAAATAAGGTTCTACAGGTAAATTTCAAATATATATCGTTGGTTGTCTCAATTTCCTATTCTGGTTAAGTTGCTTGATTAACACAAATATTGAGCTGGCCATTATCCCCTTCCAAGAGGTCAGTTAGACGATTGAGACTACTTATACTCCTTTTAATGATTTTTTGAAGAATGAGCAATTGGTCTAAGAAGGCATGACCAGTATGAGGAAGTAGTATCAGCAAATGATGGAGGTGCTGTAGAGGGTTAAGGAAGAGAATTCTCTCATAAAAAGAGAGAATACTTAGTTGAAGGAAGAGAAGCAATAACTTTGAGAGGCTCTATTAGAGCAAGATGTCAAAGTTAAAGACTTGAGCCTTCAATTCCAACATGTGTGTGCATTCTAGAAGAAAGGTTAAAAAAGGCTTGAAGATGTCCAAGTAACCGTCTCGACCATTATCGTGGATGGGGTCATGTTGGCTATGCAAGTGGCCTTTAGTCTTATGTAGACGCATGGGATGAACTTTAGGTCAATCTTTAATTTAATCAGGTGTGGTCGTTGCTTAGATTTTGACATTAATTGCCCGTTCGAGGATTGTTGGCATTATTTTCACCAAGATATGTGACCTTTTATTTTTGTTGGTGACTTTTCAAGAAGTAAACCCCTTGAAGATGAGACTTGGAGGTCAAGATCCTACCTAGAAGAGTTAGAAATTGACAGTAAAAGAATAGAGTCAATGGGTGGAGAGTCAAGCTCGCAAGGTACAGAACAGGAGGGCACATTAGGTGGGGGATGGGGGGAGAGTTCTTTGTAAATATACATATAATGTTGCTAAGGCTTTGTAATTGTACCTTCATGATTATCACTTAATAAAATATTTTTTTTTTGTTATATATCTGCTTTATGCTTTCTAGCTATGTGTTCCCTTTTTATCTATGCCTTGCCAATTTGGATGATATGAAACAATTTGTTTTGAATTATGATTACAATACTTTATTGAATAACGGGTGGTAGTCTCCAGCTTTGCCATATCTTCCCCTCTTCTTCCTTATAAAAGTTTTCTTCATCAAAATTGTTTTATGGATAACCATCTGTTCTTAGCAGATGTTCGGGTGAAGACTTGTCATTTTTAATAGATGGTTGTAAGAAATTGAAGCAACATTTTTCTTTAAGGTTCTTGCACCCAGATGGTGGCTGTAGATACCTTCATGAACCTCCCGGATCACATACTTAGCTTCAAATGGGTCTACGCATCTTAAGAGTGGCTGTGAAAAAACTCTTCTCATACAAATCTCATCAATAAAAGTGTACCAGGAAGTCAGACAAGAAATGCGATCAAGTTCTTTAGGATCGGAGGGTGTCGAATCACCAGAAAAGAATTCTATTAGTGGCGTCATCCCTGTATTCCCAAGGTTTATGTTGAAGACCTATCCTATTCTCTCATAACTGGGGACTTCCTTATGTTCCAATCAGATCTTGCCCGTTTCTCAAATTCCTACTGTGGATGCAACTCAGGACAAATAATCAACCTTTATGTTTGCAAATCAAAGAACTTTGTCAACTAGGACTTCTGGGAAACGTTGCAATAGCTTCATCACCATGGAGTAGCATTTAGCTAAAATGGGATCTTTAACTTCATACTCCCCTTGGATCTACTTTGCCATAAATTGGGAATCGATGTAAACATGAAGCTTTCGAACTCTTAATTTCTATGCAAGTTCCAAACCATCCACCATTGCTTCATATTTCAATAACATTATTAGAAACCATAAAGGAAAAAGATAGACCATACTCCCACTCGTTATCATTTAGATAAACTAACGAGATGCCTACTTTAGAACCCAACTTTCTTGTAGAACCATCCACATGAAAAAACCAGGTGACATTATTCTCGAGACTCTTTTGCGAAAGGTTCTACAATAGTTTTTTGAGCTTTCGATGGATTTACTACAATGTTTTGACTCCAGATGATGAGCAAAAGAACATCCGGCAATGAAATCCACTCTTTGAGTTTTACACTCTATTTCACCATGCGGCCAGAGGCATCAATCTTTCTTAGAATTTCTCACAACGACAGGTCTAACAAAATGATGACCAAATAGGCTTGGAAATACGAGTGAAGCTTTTTGGAAACTATCACCAAGGTAAAAACAATCTTCTCTAGCTTGGGGTACCTTAGTTTACCCTCTTAGAGGACCTTACTCACATAATATAAAGGATGTTGTTGGCCTTCCACCTCTTTTATTAATATGGTGGTTACTGTCCCATTCAAAATTGCCTAATAAACATTTAGAGTGTCATCTAGAAGCAACGATACTAACAACAAAGTGTGTTAAGCTATTCTTACAGTTGCTCAAACGATTGTTGGCACTTTTCTAACCATTGAAAGGGAGATTTTAAAGCTTTGAAGAAGGGAATACACTTGTCTACCATCTTAGAGATGAATTGGTTTAATGCAACGACCCTATTTGTCAATTGCTAAACTTCAATGGCATTTTTTGGGGGAGGGGCATTTCTAAAATGGCTTTGATTTTTTTCTAGATTAGACTCAATAACCCTATTAGAGATCATGAATCATAAGAACTTTCCAGCTTACATTCCAAAGGCACATTTGGCAGGATGGAGCTTCATGTTGTACCTTCTTAAGACTATGAACACGTTCCACAGATCGCTCACATGCTATTCTATTGTGGCGATTTTCACCAACATATCATCGACATACACCTTCATACACCTTTTGATTTGATTGCTAAACAACTTATTCACCAATCACTAGTAGGCGAATCTTGCATTTTCAACCCAAAGGGCATCATTTTATAGCAAAACAACCCATCTTTAGTAACGAGTGTCATTTTTTCTTGATTAGTCAGATTTGTGAAATTTTGGTTGTATTTGGAGAATTCGTCAATGAATTCATGAAATTCATGACCGATCAATTGAAGGCAACAAGAAGTTTTCTTTTGGGTAGGATTTATTCAAGTTCGTGAAGTCTACACACATTCGCCATTTATTTCCTAGCTTGGGTACCATTATGACATTTCATACCCAATTTAAGTAAGTGATTTCATAGATAAAACCTACAGTTAGCAACATGTTTACTTCTTGTCGTATTGCTACTATTTATTTTTTTTGCTTCATTGGTCGAGTGTTGGGGTCTACTCCCAAAGAGTTTTGAATGATAAAGGGGTGAATACTTGGCATATCAGTTGTAGACTAAGCGAAGACATTCTTATATTACACCAATAGAGCTTTCAACAATTCTTTCTTTGTAGGCGAGAGGGTAATGACCATATTGGTGACCCTCTTAGGGTCTTTTGTACATAAGGACAGATTCTGTAACTTTAATAGCCTTGGCTTTTGGAAGCTTAGACTTAGACCTCACATCTAGACCTTCCAAATCTAGTATGGGTTTGCCAATCAAATTCACCCCAATCTGTGAATTTTGTTTAATATGGTTGCAACATGAGTGAGGAAGGGGAAAAATGATTATTTATTCTTCTGTAAGGTTTATGGAAATGGTATGACATTCCGAAGCATTCTGTAGATCACAGTTCAAGTACCCTTCTATTGTAGGTGTAGGGAACTTAACCATCTAACAAAAGGTGGCTACAACCATCTTAGTCATCTACATTATTGGCCTTCTAAATATTGCGTTATATGCACATAGATAATCTACTATTAAGAAATCAACTATCTTTGTAACTATATGCTCTCAATCACCCAATACCACTGAAAGGGTAATAGATCCCTAGACTCTTATTGGCTAGTTGTAAAAAATAATATACTGCACTAGCTTTCATCAATGTTGTATCCTTAAGATCCATCTTATGAATACTTTGGGCGTCAAAATGTCTACCAAGCTTCTAGTGTCTATCAAGATCCTGTTAACTTAGAAAGATGATATTATGGTTGGAATGATAAAAGGATCATCCCTTTTCGTATCTAGGACCTCCCACTCATCTAATTCAAAAAATCTTAAGCTCCAAGAAGAAGACCTGGGCTTCTTGATTGATGTAGAGACAAATAAAATACTCTATCGGTGAGTTTTTCACTTGGAGCTCGAAGTGTCCCACTCATTATTTCTACAAATCAAGACGTCAATAATTTTGTGTACTGGCCCTGTTCCTTTGTCCTCAGGTCAATTTTTAGAAGGCTTTGCTTCTTGATCATTTTCTCTGTTTTGCAGGTAGGCATCCTAGACCACATATTGTTGTAGTTAGCCTTTTTGGATGACATCCTGTATGGCATCTTTAAGCTGGACACATCGATCCATAGTATGACCTCTAACATTATGATAACGACAACGAAAGGGTGACTCATCTCGGTGAGGGTTGAAGGCATAGCTTGAAGATTTGGTAGAATCTTTTAGTACTCGACTTGATCAAATATGATAGCTTGGGAAGAATTGAGTTGTTGGCATGTGTGGTTACAATTATATGAGACCTATTCTTGTTGGTGCTGGTTAGAGTGGCTGTCCCTTATGGGTCCTGAGTGTCATGGGGGCCTATAGTATTAACCACGCACCTACCCCCTTGTTGTGGAGGATTATACTGGTGAAACCGCTCAACACCTATTGGGGGTGAGCCTTCTGCTAAGGCTAGTACTAATATGCTGGTGCCTGATATTTCCGTAGAGGAGAAGATCGTTTAGATCCTTGGGTTGCTTATGTTGACGACTTGATTTAATTTATGACCATTTGATCATCCTCCATGAAACAATAAACAACTTCATATAGATGAGATAACTTCTCTAGAAGGTTACCAATGATTTAGAATCGGAGAAATTTATGGGTAATCCCGGCCAAGAAAGCTTGAATGGCCGAGCATCAAAAACACCTTTTATTATCATGGTTGCAGTATTAAATCTCTTAATAAAATCATAGAGGGTTCAATCTCTTTCTTCCAGATAGACATAAGATGCACTCGAGACTACTGGGGGGTTTAGTTAACTAAAAACCTACTCATGAATAACCCGACTAATTGATCAAAATTATTAATAGATCCTTCGAGAAGCAATAAATACCATTGTCTGGTAGTGGTAGAAAGGGTTATAGAAAAATCTCTTCAGTTCACAACATCTGAAGTCCTAAGAATGTTCATGCGGTTGTTGTAATAAGCCAAGTGGTCCTCCGGATTACCTGCACCAGTGTAGGATTGTCACGCCTCATTTTTATTTAGTTATCATTAGTTTTTAAACACAATTGAGTGCTAGTGTAATGGTTAGGAACAAATGAAGCTATCCTAGTGACCCAAGTTCGAGTCCACACTCATGCATTTTATTTTTTAATTTCGGAAGCCCTTGGTCAACCCCCTTTGTCGCCCAAAACACTTGCCATGCTCAGGAGATTCTTTCCTCCCTTTTCTTCCTCCTTCCTTCTTTACTCCCCTTTTCACTCCTTATGTTCCCCCTTTTTCCTATTCTTTTCCTTGTTTCACTCTCTTCCATTTTTCCTCCACTTTAACTTACGCTTGCCGTCCTTAGTAGCTAAGGAAAACAATTCACTTTGTTTCTCTTCCATGTTCGCTCTCCTTTCTTTCTTTTTGTCTCCTCCTCCACTTGTGCCATCGCCTTTCACTTTTTGCCACCACTTTGACCATATTTAAGCCACCATTGCACCACTTCAACCATCTTTGCACCGCTGCCTCTTCCCTTTCTTCCTTCTTTCACCACCGCATCACCGTCACTGCCACCGCCACCTATTTTTCTTCCTTTTTCCTTCTATCTTCTTTCTTATGCCTTTATTTTCCCCTCTGATCAAGTCTTGGTTGAATTGTAAATTTTCTAATCTAGCTAGTAAAATGGTTCAATCCGTATCACTTAAATTCGTACTAACAAAAAAGGATTGTTGGATCTCCGTCTGAAAGAATAACAAAGTCGAGGCGAGATTTAGATAAATCTAAGGAGTAAGATTGTGAATGAGTAGACTTTGTATCGTGGAACATTCATTTAAGGTGTGAGTTTTAAATAAATTAAAATTATGGATGTTTTGGTCCATAAATATTATATATATGTTTAAAAATAATCGTTTACATCTTTGCCACACTTATGACTAAATGAGTACATAAAGTATTCATGGTGAATAATAAGTCCTTTATTAAGGATTTTCTACAAGTAAGTACCTTGATCTAAGAAACATGAACTATCAAAAATGTGTGTAATGTTATTGTATGATTCGATAATGTTTCATATGTATTGTGATGCTAAAGCATGCCATAAATATGATATTGATATTGAAAGCATGATGAATCATGTTCATTGAGACTGATAAGTATGACTGCACGTTTAAAACCTGTCACTGATTCTGTTAAAAATTGATTTCATGATAAAATCATGATTACTGATACTAAAATATTGAAAACAAAATAATTCATGCCTACTATTTTTGCCACTAATTGCATGTTTTAATCATGCCTACTGTGCTGCTATGTTATTGTTAAAAAATATCATACTTCATTAGGGTTGGGACGATTATGTAAGAAGGAAGTACTGACAGCTTGTTTGCAATACTGGTGGCTTGTCCACAATACTGACAGCTTGTCTGCATTACTAATGTATTGTCTTGTTGGAAAAAATATGGTTTGAAATTTTTTTCTTATATAGCGAAAAATTAAAATTTTGAAAATCGACCTGATTTGTGATATTTATAGAAATAAATCTTAGACCAAAATTGTGCCTGTGTTTTCGGATAAACAGATCCTTAATGTTTTTTTGGCTTGCAACCAAACGATCTTCTTTGCTATTCTCATACCACGAACTACTTCGAGTGTGGGATTGAACCAATTGAATCGAAACACACAAAACTAGAAAAGGTTTTCTCTCCTTTTAGGGTGAAAACAAAGATTCTCTTTTCTTTACAGAAATTGATAGAATTGTTATTCTAGAACAATATATTTAATAGTTGAGAATTAATTCTAACTATTTTTGGTCAGAATAACAATCTCTCGAAATGTGTGTAAATAGTTCTACCGGTGCCATCTATTTATAGGAAGAGAAGATAGAACCCTCGTTGAGTTGTAGTAGTTTATTTCAAATAGAAAAACAACTTTCTACTTAGAGTAGGAGAGGGGTGGACGACACACCCTAGTATTCCTACTAGGGTTACCGCCCCCTTCATGTTACATTATGGGTTTTGGGCCTTTCTCACATCGGATCCAATTACGAGTACTTCCTAGACTTTTTTTTGCCCTAGTACTCTGTAATATGATCTATCCCGTTTCTATTTTTTATTTCCCAAAATAAAATTTAATATTTATATAAAACAAATTTATCATCCCTATTTTACCCCTAATAAAATTTTGACAATTTTGCCCCTAGTTAAATTTTGACGATTTTGACCTAGGTAAAATTTCGAGAAAATATGTTTAATATTTCACAACTTAATATGTTCACTATGACCGAATAGTTTATTTTCATTTTCAGGCTTCAAAACAGTCCAAAAACATAAACTCATTCTTTTGATCATTTTTTAAGTAATCCATATAGGATTATAAATTTCCATTTCCATTTCCATTTATATTTTCAATTCCATTTTTGGAAACCTACACTCATTTCCAAATGATTCTATATCTCCATTTCGGAGAAAACCAAAACCAATCTTGAATGTTTCTAATTTCTCTTTTTCTATCCATTCCGTTCATTTCAATTTAAACACACAATTCATTTAAGGTTTCAACGAGCTAGTGGAGGGATCGATTGGACATATGTAGTTGAGGCTCAAATGATTTATAATTAAGTTTCGGCTTTTCACCAATTAATTATAAACTCAATTAGTCACGAAGTTGTTCCACTACAATATCGTGATTGAGCTCTCCCCAATGACCTACCATTATGAAAGCAACTACTCAGTGCTCGTCTAATGACCTTGTCATCAGTGTGTTACCCTCATAGGATATCCTTGATCTCTTTTGGATAATATCCGTTCTCTTAATATGATCCTATTTTTTCTTATAGTAACCATTACATCTTCCTCCATGAAAAGTCAATCACTATAATAAAGTGACCAAGTCACGCATCACAAAAATGGACGTCCCATGGTCACGTTTACTTTTAATCAACTATGTAATGCCAATGAAAGGATATCATTTACCCATGTTTTAGGCTATGAATTCCATTGTTGTGAATGATGCTACATACTATAAAAGTTGTACACCTAATGCACCAGCTTTTGGTTCCTTATCTATTTGAACTCAAGCTTTTACTTACATCAAAGTGTACGAGTCATGCATACATAGTCTGCCATCTATTCAGGATTTAGGTATGCTACACTATAAACGTCACAAGTGAATAAACCCATAAACAGATTCAGGATCTATTCTACTTGGGTCCTATTCGATTTATTGTCAGTCCAATCAGTTACATCTATGTCTCCATCTTCTAGGAGTCATCCGTTCTGATGCCCAAGACAAGGCATCTCCCTAATTGGACTTGATAGATGACATATTAGTCTTTCAATCTGTTTGCTCATTTTCGATTAGACTAAGGACATGTTTAAGTTCATCTACTAATACAAGTTATCTTTGTGTACTACGATCTGACCACGTAATACAACTTAGTATTAGTTAAACATTAGACAAATAATTAGCAACATTTTGCTTGGAGAAACCATGTGAGGACAATATACAAATTATTAATGAATAATATTATTAACCAATTTGTTCGAAAAAATTACAAGTATACTTAGACGAAAATACTACATTCAGGTTACCAGATCCAACAGTCTATCATTTGCCTTAGAGAAATAGATGAGTCATGTTTCACATTCTTATGCCCCTTCATATGTTTCCCAGAGAACTCTCTAGCTAGTAGAGCCTTGGTAACCCCAGGCTAAGTCCTCAATGCATTTTTTGACTGCATCCACTATTCCGTCAAACACTGCTGTCTCCTTTAATGTGTTTTATCCTTATGTGGTTTCTTTTAGGGTTAGCTATATCCGCACTATTATAGTGTCATAGCTTTTTCGTAACTCATATTCGACCCTCCATAGTGAAGTTAGTAGTGTAACCCTGCTTGACACTTATTTATATTATGGACCCATGGTTTAGGATAAATGCACAGTTTAATATTGATTTCCTCGAATATTGATTCGTTTGGAAGTTAAAATTAATACATTTGATAGAAGTAAGGTCTCCTCTAGAATACACAAGCATATAATCCCTTGTTCTTTGTAAATACTTGAGTATATGCTTAACTACTTACTAATGCCTTGGTCCTGGATTCGCCTGATATTGACTTACCAACCCCACTGTAAAACAAATATTTGGGCGTGTGGCATAGCTTAACATAGCATACATGAGACTTCCTACTATCGAAGCATAAGGATAGTCCTCTAAAGATAGATGAAATCCTGATACAGAGGGTTGATTCCCTTCTTCAAATTGCTCATTGCATAATGCTCCAATATCTTATCTACGTATGAAGCTTGATTCAGTGCTATCACTTTGACTTTTTGTTCCTTTATGATTGGAATAGCTAGAAGAAATTTAGCTTCTCCTAAGTCCTTCATGCTAAACTGTTGGGTTAACCACAGTTTAACCGATGACAATGTCTCTACATCATTTTTAATGAGTAGAATTTCATCGACATATAGAGCAAGAAAGACCACATTTCCATCCCCTAAATGTTTGTAAACATAAGGTTCATCTACGTTTTGCTCAAATATAACAGTCTTAATCGCTTGATCAAATCTTTGATTCCATGAGTAGGATGCTTGGTTAAGCCCATATATGGATCTAAGTAGTTTGTAAACTTTAGGCTCATTTCCTTTAGTTATATATCCGGTGGGTTGCATCATGTAGATGCTCTCTTCAAGATAACCATTCAAAAATGTTGTATTGACATCCATTTGCCAGGTCTCGTAATTAAGAGCCACCATAATGGATAACAATATGTGGTTTAACTTGAGTATGGAAATCGGAGAGAATATTTCTTTATAATCGATCCCTTCTTTTTGAGTATAATAGGTTCGGCCTTAAAAGTTTCCACTTTTCCATCTGTATTTCTTTTCCTGTTGTAGATCTACTTACACCCTATGAGTTTTATCCATTCCAGTAAGTCTACAAGTTCCCACACTAAATTGGAATACATAGAGTCCATCTTAACTTTCATAGCTATTGCCCAAGTCTTGAACTCAACATTCTACATCAGTTCATCATATGTGAGTGGGTCATCATCGTCCTGTTTGGTAGACTCAAATGTGAAAAACACTTCTACTAGACTGGAAGAACTTAAACCTACGATAAACCCTTCCACTGTAGTGAAGCTCCCTATATTACTGATCATTTACTAATCTACTATTAGGAGTTGGTTCTGGAACCATTTCTTTAGGGTTTTGTATATTTCTCGAAAGCTCCTCCAGTACCTCTTTACTTCGAGGTTTGAAGTCATTCACGTAACTTTTTTCAAGGAAAGTAGTATAAGTTGAGACTATAACAGTTTGCTCTTTCAGGTTAAAAAATAAACCACCATTTGTTCCCTTTGGATATCCTACAAACATGCACAATTCTGTCCGTGAGTCTAACTTCCTCGCATCTTTATCCAATATGTGGATTGGGCATCCCAAATACTTAAATGTTTTAAACTTGGCTTCCTGCCATTCCACAGTTCGTATGGAGTTTTCGATGCTGCGTTAATTGGCACATCATTCAAAATATAGAAACCCGTTTGTATTGCATATCATTAGAAAGATATTGGTAGCTTTGAATAATTTAACATCGAACGTAGCATGTCTACCAACGTTTGATTCCTTTTCTCTGCCATGCCATTCTATTGTGGAGTGCCTGACGTGGTTAACTGTGATAGAATCTCATTCTCCATGAGGTACCCTAAGAACTTATCAGATAAATATTCTATATCGATCAGACTGAAGTGCCTTTATGGGTAAATCTAGTTGTTTCTCCACTTCCGCGAGAAATTCTTTGAGTTTATTAAATGTTTCACTCTTGCGGTGCATCAAGTATACATACCCATATTTGGAATAGTCATCAATAAAGTTTACATAATACATGTAACCACCTCTTGCACTAACACTCATAGGGCCACATACGTAAGTGTGCACAAGTTCTAGGGGTTTTCCAACCCTCATTCCTTTTGCATTAAAAGATCGCTTAGTCCTCTTGCCTTCCAAGTAAGATTTACATTGTGGAAGATTAACTTTTTAAAGTGAAGTTAAGATGTCATCTTTCACAAATGTAGTTATTCTTTCTCGGTTAATATGACCAAGTCTCAAATGCCAAAAGTACACCTCATTAGAGTGAGAAATTTTTAGTATTTTATTTGATATTTCACGCTCAAGCAGTGTGTACATCTTTCGTTTGATAAAATAAAGATGATATGACATCCATCCATTACAGATAAGATTGCAATTTCTAAATATTGCAATTCTATTATTAAAATTCACGGTCAAGCTGTCTGTATATAAACATGCAACAGAAATTAAGTTTCTTTTGAAATTTGGTACATGGAAAACATCTTTTAAAAAAATTTTCCTAAAATTATAAAAATAAATATGTACATCTCCCACTGTTTTAACTGCCACACTTTTCTCATTCTTGGTCCACAACGATAAGCTTTTATCTCTAATATCTTTTGTCTCATTGAACCCATGTAGAGAAACTCAAACATAATTAGTGGCTCCTGAATCAATGACCCAGTGGTCTATTGAATCTTCCACTAAAAAAGCTTATATCATCAAGAGTTCCATACATTTTCCTTTGGTTGCTAGGTATTTTTTTCACTCTTTACAATTTTCCTTGAAATGATCTTTCTTGCTGCAGAAGAAGCATTTGAACTTAGATAAGCCTTTAGTCTTTAGCCTTGCCTTTTTAGCGCGCTTTCCCATCCTTTTTGAGGAAAAAGTGGTGAATATATTCACTTCTGCTCTTTGAACCAGCTGACCGCTATTCAACATCAACTCATAGGATTGTAACTCATTCATGAATTGTGTAAGCATCAGGTTTTTGTTGCCAAGGTTATATGCGGCCCGAAAACTAGAAAAATCATTTGACAAGCTTTTGAACACCATCTCAATTTGAGTGTTATGATCGAAATTGGTCTCATTGTTTGCGGCCTTAGCAAAGTAGGCCATAAGAGAGATCATATGGTCTTTGACCGGAGTGCCGGGCTTTTGCTGGGCATTCATTAAACTAGTTATAGCAGACTGTTGAACCAAGGCGGCTTGGCCCTTGAACATGTCAACTAGCTTATCTAGAGTCGCTTTAGCAATCTTATAGCTCTCTAGTTGCTTATACAGAGTGCTGGTCACACTTGCCAGCATATAGCAACGAGTTATCTCATCAGACTCTTCCCAGCATTTTCTAGCCTCATCTTGAGTGGCCGGAAGGCACTTAGTATGAAGAACTGTTTAAAGTTTTTCACAACTCCGGACAATTATCAGATTCCTTTTTCATTCCTTATAGTTATTTCTGTTCATTTTGTTTTTAGTAAGTATGTTCAATAAGGGAGTTGATGTCATTTTTGAACTGAAAATAAAAATTCATATATTAATATCTTTGTATTAAGCAAATGTTTGAAAAATATTTTGCAACATTACGATATGCATTAAGTTGATGGATGCATCTTACATGGAACCTTGAAAAAATTTGTAAGCCATTGTAATGATAATTCCCACACCCATTGAATCAAGCCACCTTGGGGTGATCATGATCAACTAGTAAGAACATGAATTTCCATCTAATTAGTACATGAACCTAATTCCTTAGGCATTCAACCATACTAATAATTGTGTAATGTTTTTGGCCATGATTCTAACTTAAGCATAGCTCCTTGGAGAGTTACTTAACTAGATGATCTTGAGTGTATAACCATCAACTCAACACCTATTGCATTGTGCACCACAAATGAGTCATCTTGGGACAATTTCACCGAGTAGCATGCTATGACTAGTTGTCCTCTTTGAAGACAAAATTTCTTAATGTATCACATGATAATACCTACCACAGAGGCCGATCCAACTATCATATGATCATAAGAAAATTCTGCTTACTTTCAGGAAGTCTCCTCAGTGAAATCCTCATGACAATGTTTAGCTTGAGGCGGGTCCATTTCATGCCATCACAAGAGACCATTGATGGAGGTCATAGGTCTTGTTTAGGGACCTTTTCCTACTCAATATTTTAAAATCATACAAGGTTTTTTAATTTCTAGTTTCAATCATTTATGGTCAATATATGTATCACAAGTATATGTGGCATTCTTTCCTAAACTGTATGACATGTTTATCTCATGTATGCATGACATGCTATGGCAATTTTATAATATTCACATTCAATTATTCACAAGAGTCA
>CM025145.1:9664421-9675561 GCA_013467495.1 Gossypium gossypioides | reverse complement strand
ATTTATCAAAATGAAATTTTACTTTCATATAATTTAATATAAAATTTTAAATATTTTTATTGGTTGTATTTAAGGAAAAAAATCAAACTCAATCAAATTTTAAAAGTACCAATTTCTCATAAATAACCTTTTGTTAAAAAGGAAAATTTCTTTGTTTTATTTTTTTATCCTCAATTATAAAACATCCCAAATAGAGTTTTGGTTTCTCAGTGGATGGTGCGGTGGTGCTCTAATCATTAATGTTGACATTATGAAAGAATCATGAGCTACTAAGCTTTATTATTATGTAGTAAAATATTAAAGGTGATTACTACGTAATTTAAAATTGTATGCATTCCTCATATATACATTATATATAGAACAATCATCACTTCCTCAACAATCTTTATTCTTCTAGTTAAAATATAAAAGTGGAAATCGTTTTCAAATAGAAGGTTGAAATCAATGTTGAAGCCAGCTTCTTGACCTTATGACAAGAGCATCATGTTGTGGCCATGAGATTTTAGGTTCAATCCCATGTAACTCTATTCCTATGAATTTGGACTAATTTGTGAAGTGATTTTGAATAGTTTTGAGTTTAGGAACTAAAATGATTAAATATTTAAATTTGCTTGGTTTTCTTGTAAAATTTTAGAATTAGAGGGTTGTATAGGAATGGTAAAAAATTTGGAACTATAAGTTAGAGATTAATTGTGAAAATAAGCTTCTCTCGGTTTTAGAGACTAAATTGAATAAAATGCAAAAGTTTAAGGCAATTGTGAAATATGTCAATAAAGAAGTCATATGCATCAAATGGATTGTTATAAAGTATTTGAGACTGATAAATTACTGTATAGATCAAGAACTAATAGATAATCGTGGAAAAGAGAAAATTGCTGATTAGTCCCTTATATTGCAGTCTTTGCTATTTAGCCATGGTAAATTCATACGGTATTATTTTCATGAATTTTGATAATATTGTATTGAATTCTGTATGTTGTGGATGTTGTATATAAATTCGAACGTTATAATTGATAAAACGTGAGAAAAATAGATTTAAATGAAAACTGCTATACGATTATATGTATGGAGCCCAGATGAACATAGGATAGAATACAATTGGCATGCCAATAGGTTATTTTGCGTGCTGTACAAGATTGACTTGTGATGAGATGATGATTCATGACTTGTTATTATACATTGAATATACCGGAGTCCAGCATTTGTTGTAGATTATCGAGTTATACTTATAGTGGTTCTAGCGTGTTTCTGGGGCGGATGTAAAGCCTAAAGGCTTGGCACTTGGTGCCCAGACGTGTTTTTGGAGGGATGTTTGCCTACAGACTAGGCACTCAGTGTCCAGGTCTTTTCTTGGTTGGATTGGCTCGGTTGACCATTTTGACGTGTCTTGGGTGGATAATCGCGTATTCGTATTTGTATACATATGTTCATCAGGTATATTCGTGCTTGTTAAATTATATAATTACTTGTATTCACTTGGTGATAATGTCTTGTTGATGAGTAGAAAATATATACTCATGATTATGATTATATATAGTGACTTGATATGGAATGATCTTGTTTAACTTGTATGGTTATTTGACTTGTAAGTTATGAAATCACCTCCTGATATGGTTGTGATGATAGGATTATGTTTAATTAATGGTTTTGTTAGGTTATAATTGTGAACATAAGGTATGTATATCATTTCCAACCTATGAACTTTCTAAGCTCCTTTAAGCTTACTCGTGTCATTTTCATGTTTTCTTGTAGATATCAGTTTGTAGAATCGGGGAATCAGATCAAGTAGAAGATCACACTATCCAACTATCTTTCAGTAGACTTTGGAAACGTTTATTTTGGGATATGTGGCATGTAATAGGAGTAACTTGTGATTGTACATAAGTGTTCATTATAAGTGGTATATTTTGTACTTGTATATAAGTTGTGTGTTTGAGGTTAATAATATGGTTGATCATTGATTGGCATGTGATGATATAATGGTCAAAATTCTTTTGAAAGGTTAATAGCATGGTAGATGGAATGGTGATTTTAAAATATATATACATATTTGGTCATTTGGTACTTGGTTGTGGTATTGTACCTTGTCGGTTGATGTTTAAATATTTTAGTTGATTAAGTGACTTAGCTCATGTGGCCAAATGTTTGCCTAGATATTCATTGGTATATGACTTGTTGGTTGTTGCAAGAAATGATGATGTTTGGCATTTTATATGATCTTGTTAGGTAAGCTAGAGTTTGTTAGAAAATAGATGTGAGTCATAGGTTAGATTATTGTTTGTGATGGTGCCTTATGGCTAATTTGTTAGAATTAGGTAAATAGCTTGATGTGGTATGTTTGTGGTGTGATTTGAATAGGTTGAATGATTGATTAATGACATACTTGTAGCCTAAGTAACCATGAAATTGTATGAGTTGCATTTGAAAGCACATTTAGGTTCACACGGTCGTGTGCTTCACATGGACATGTGGCATGACTGTGTGCTCTATTTGATTTAAGTGTCAATTGGTTCATACGGCCACAGTTTGTTACACGGACTGGAGCACAATCTTGTGCCTCCAGCGACACAATTTTAGTCCTCACACACGGTTTAATAACACAGCCATGTCCCATAACTCCACACGGCGTCAGCCTATCACATGGCCTGGCCACACGGCTGTGTGACTTCTATTTTGTGTTTTACAATTCTTTTCTATTTTGTTTCAAATTAGTCCCTACTTGTTTCTAAACTGATTTTGAAGCTTTGTAGGTTCGATTTAAGCCCCGTTTTTGTATGAATGATATGATTATTGAATAATTATCTACTAATGACTATTTTAAGTGGATATTAAATTGAAATTGCATATTCTTGACTTGTTAACTTTTGTAGCATCTCGTAACCCCAATTTTGCTAACAGGGATGGGTGAGGGTGTTACAATTATTTCCAAGGTTTTTAGTCGAAAAGGAATCATGGTAATTTTGAGATGGTATGATCAAACTAGGAGGTTTTATCGACAAGATTTAAATGTGAATTTGTATTGGATATAAAGGCTTTACAAATATCCTCATAAAGTTCAAAATGAAATATCACCAAGATATGTCTTCAAGTCAATTAAGCCAATCTACACAAATCAAGGGATCTGATTTGCTTGATCCAAATTGAACCAATCTTCAAATATTTGTTACTCCACAATAGAGATCTTAAAATATGGGCCATCACATTTTCATAATATCATCTAGGCCATGGTCTTGTTAAAAATATCACCAACTTCAGATAAGGTAAGTTATAAATCCTGAGCAGTGCCAAGTGTAGTTGTAATTGTTCGATGTCCTTGCTCTCATAACAAATCTAACACAATAATTTCTTTTAAGGTTGAACAAGGCTTATATATCTAAAACATGAATCTAGCTTCACAAATTAAGCTTTAATCGATCCTAATCTATTTAAATTTCATCAAACCAATTACCCTTAATATAAGGATACAAAAGACTTTGATAAATATTTATAAAGTTAGCCTATATCTTATTTTGATTACATATCTCAGTATGTAAGAAAATTTTATCATATTAGGAATTTTGAGAATTAACCTTAATCCAATCTTTTCTCCAATTATAATCTCGAGATTGGCTGCGCAAAATCCTAAAAAGTATGCAAGAAAATAACCAAGAGACTTTGGTCAAACATGCCAACAAATAAGGCAAGTTATGACTCCTTAGTAGTTACAGACGCAATTGTAAATATTTCTATAATTGCTTAGATGACTACTCAATAAATCTCCCACTTTAGCATTTTTGACCAAAAACCTTAAAGTGAAAACCTTAAGAAAGGAATGTAACTAGCATCAACAACATGAAGTTTAAGCTCTCCTTCAAGCTTAGTTTATTCTCCCACTTTTTTTGGACAAAAATTGAAAGTAACTTTGGACAGTTTCAACTGGAGTAATACTAACAACACAAATTAATAACAAGTAGGAAGCATCATTAATAAACAAAAAAATGTAAACAAGTATGGAAAAAGACACCCTTTTAGTAGTAGTACCAACGCATTCCTCTCAATAAGATGCTTTAACAAAAGGTCTTTTCCATAAGATTTTGATGGAGTATTCATGATGTTAGAAATAACTTCATGTTGATTTCCAAAAGTTGATGCATCAATTATCGCTCTATGTTTTACTTATGCATCAATCAATCATTGATTTTTTCTCACTAATATATATTTTTAGTTGTATTTTGGTTGAATTTCAACTAGTATTGTAACAATTCCCTATCTCAAGTCATTCAACATCTTAGAATAAGATGGTTTGATATGATCAACAATATCGCAATAACGAAAAATAACTTTGCAACAACCCATTTTCTAGTGGTGTCAGAAATAGTGATTTTGATACCATAAATTTGATGAGTGAGTTTGTAAATATTATTATTTAATATTTACGAGTCTAATATGGTGTTATAGTGATTCCTGATCTACTAAAATTGGCTAATAGAACGATTAGTTATAGTATAAGTGGTTTGTACCGAAAATTAGTGGTTTTGGAAAAATGAGGTACCAAGACCTTGTTTTTATAAAGCCGAGCTCATAAATATTTATATTGATCATTTATAAAGCTATTATATAGGTAAACTAAGTTTTGGCCCAAAACTTTGATGCTTGGATAATTAATGTAGAAGGACTAAATCATAAAAACCGTAAAAAGTTAACCGGTATTGAGTTTTATTAGTTCGTGCAAGGGTTAAAATGAAAATTTAGCCATATTAATCTTTAGTGGATGGTTGGGTGTATTAACTATGTGATTTTATAAGTTAAAATTTTATAATTAAATTATGAATTAAAATATTAAAGCAAAGGAAAAAAAACCATTATCATCCACATTCATTTTCTTTCTTTTCTACTCGAATCCATAAGAAACTTAGGAAATCCATAGCCATTTTTCTTCAAGCTTTCGGTTCTTTTGCTTGGTGAGTAAACAAAACCTGTTTTTCCTAAATTTTATGTTTTTAAGATCATTGTAGCTTAATCTGGTAAACTCGTATCTCCCATTTTAAAATTGTTAAAGATTGTAAAAGTTACCATTGATGAATTTTGAATGGTCTTGATAGAAAATGGTAGATTTGTAAGTTTGATGATATTTAGGGATGATTTTGTTAAGTGATTTTTGTTAATTTTGTATTTAAGGACTAGTTTGTGAATATGAAAAAATTGACATGAAATTATATAAATTTAGATTTTAGAGGGCTGTAGAAGGATATAATTGAAATCAAAATGAAAAATGAAGTTCAATTGTGAAAGCTATACTTGTTAGGGTTTTAAGGACTAAACTAAATAAAATGTAAAAGTTTAGGGAAATTGTGTAAAATATAATTAAAAGTTCATATGCATGTAATTGAGTGTCATAAAGTTCCTAGAGTTGATATTTTGAATTTAATTATTATATAGATCAAGGATTGAATCAAGTTGTTGATAATTAAGGAATTAGAAAACTACAGAATAGTCCCCTCCCTTTCAACTTCTTAGCTAGTTGTCTTAGGTAAGTTCATATGGTGGATAAATGTTCTAGATGTTGTTCTTTTACGTTATAATTGCTTGTGTGTACTTAATATATTTTGAGTTATTTGTAACTGGTATATAAGGCGAGTTTGTACTAGATTGAAAAGATTTACAGATGTGATTATTATACCCTGTGTGTAGAAATGTATGATTATAAAATGGTTTTGATACATGCTTTGGTTCCCAGAAATGCTACGGCATTCTAAATGTTCTAAAATCCTGTTTAAGTGCCTATTTTAACTTAGTAAACATTTAGAACAAGATTGGCATGCCAATAGAGTTAGTTGCACGCTTATCTTGTTTGCACTCTAGTGCCCTTGATTGCTCATCTTGCCCCATTTTTTTCACTCTATTGCCCTTGATCGCATATTCGTGCCCCTGTTATGCACTTCGAAGTCTCTGCTTGCACTTCAGTGCCCCTGTATGCATTATTGTGCCCCTGTTTAGCACTACGATGCTCCTTAATATATTTGCCCTAGTATCTGATTCCTTTTACTATTGTTCATTGGGATGATATGATTAAATAAAAGAGAATAGTGACTTATTAACATGATTAAGTTTTGAATACTTGGACTAAATTGATTGAAATGTTATATTGATTGTCTTGTTATATGATTTTACAAAAGACTCATCTGATTCTTGTGTAGTGAATTTTCACGATTGAAAATACCATTAAAACTTAATTATATAACTATATTTCTTGCTATCAGGATAAGTTATTGTGCATGTTATTATATGAACTTACCAAGCTTTCATATAAGCTTACTCGATTTTGTTTCATGTTTTCTGTAGTTGACATTTTGTGGAACAAGGCTATCAGATCATCTCCAGAGCTCACACTATCAAGCTTCAGTTTCGGTAGAACTTTAAATCATTTAGAACTCAATTATGTGGCATCTATATAGGCTTGGTTGTGATCATATGTTTTTTAGTTCAAGTGATGGTGTTGTAAAGGTTATGGAATGGTTATTGTGTAATGATTGTTTTGAAAGTTTATAAGACATACTTAGTATATGTATGTTTAATTGATGTGTGCTTGATCTTGAATCAGGGAAGAGTTAAATTGGATGATGCTTGAATGGAATGTTGAGACATATGTGCTAAAAGATAGTTGTAATGTTTGAAGCTATTTGTCTAGTTTGTTTTGTGTTATGGCAAGTTTAGGCAAAACTATTTTCATGTTAAGTGAGGATGTATCATGAGTATTATGCCTTTGAAATTGGATGAATGATTTGTATTGTAATATCTTGTTTGTGATGGTGCCAAAAATGGCATATTGGTTAGGCATTTGTAGGTTATATTGTAACATGTTTTGGCTCGATAATGAAGTGTAATGAATAAGGTTTTAAGATGTTATTTCATACTTTTGATAGTACCTTAATGAATTGGTTTGATTCATGGCTTCAATGAAAAGTTTTATGGACACACGGTCTCCAAATATCACAGGGTTGGCCACACGCCTGTGTGAGTACTGTAATTTTGGTAAGCTAGAGTGTCACACGGTCACAGTTTGTTACACAACCATGTGACTCAATGTTACATGGTTTGAACCTTTCACACGGCCTGGATACACGGTCGTGTGACACTTAATTTTCACTTTTTCCTTTATTTTGTGAAAAGTTTCAAAATAGCCCTAGATTGATTCCGAAATGATTTTTAAGCTTTTGTAAGCTTAATTTAAGCCCGATCTTGTATGCAAAGCATGAATTGTATGATTGTTTGAGAATTAAATATTCTTTTGATCAATTTCTTATTTGAAATCACATGTTAATGTTCTGTTATTTATTGTAGCCTCCCATAATCCGATTTCGATAACGGAGACGGTTGAGAGGTGTTACAAACATTTTATTGTCATGCTCCTCCATTCCATTAGATGACATCTAATTCTTCCTCCATATAATTTTTTCCTCTAACCATGAGTATGAGCAGTGTCACGAGCAGTTGTAGCTGCGATCGTATATGCTTTCTTCAACCATTGATATCTTAACATTTTGAAGCATCTAGGTCTAATATGACAAAGATCTCCATAACGATGAGACACAAGAGTATTTTTGGGTCTCTAAATCATCTCACTAGTGTGGACAATTTCTTATTTCTTTGAATTTTAAAGTTTTTGTCCATTATTTTTTCATTGAAAAAAAAAATTGAGACATCATTTCATCACCTATATCGACATAGTCAAGTGCACCTCGGTCTAGTTTTCTTCTTCCAATGACAAGGATCTCATCCAAATTATCACTTCTTGATCACATCTGGGTGTTTTTTCAAAATCAATTGGGCATCTAATAAAAACTTCACAACACTGAGCTTAACATCTTTCTCACTAAAAATAGTGTCTTTCTCTTCAACGTTTTTCAACAACCGTTAATTTTTATTACTTGTTCCCACTTTTCAAGTATGGTTCTATATGTCTTCAAAAAGTCTTTTGCTGAACCACTTTCATTATCACTGCCAGTTTCAGAAGCAACTACAACTTTTGTAAGCAACTAAGAAGTAAAAGCAACTAAGGGTGAACGTTTAGCCGAATCAAATTGAATCGAATGAAAATATTTCAATTCAATAGAGTTGACTAATCCTATTTTATCATCCTAACTTGATTTGAAATTTTCTCAAATCGAGTTGAGAGAAATGGAATTGAAATTGAATCAAATCGAATCGAATCGAATATATTTGGTCAAGTTAAATTAAAAAAATGAATTTGGTGTTGTTTATTTTAATGTAATATTTTTTGAAAATATTTTTTAAAGTTCTTAAACATGACCATACAAAAGAAAAATGAAGTAACCAAGGGAAAAATAAAAGAAACAGAACACGATTCCAAGTAAACAACAACAACACAACAATATTATATAGAAAACATAAGCGAAATTCCAAAATATAATAGAAAGCTACACCAATCCAAACAACAAAATAAAAAATCAAAACAACAAAAAAAAAGTCCAATAAACTAGCATCAATAGCACAACAAATTGGTAACAATAACACATCAGTTCAAAAAATGTTGTAAAATAGCTTAAGCTTTTTCTTTTGCTTTAAACACTATTGGTAAACTTGAAACATCTAGTAAGAGTATTGAATGAGTTAGTTAAATAATAAATTTTTTTACAAAAATAAATTAATAAATATTTAACTTTATAAACTAGTGCTAAGTATATTACCTTCTTGATCTTTGAGTATTTTGGATAAGTCTAGTAAATTTAAAAACAAAAGTGTTAGTTCAACTATGGGAATGCTTACAAATATAAATAACACAATTGAAAAGATTTGTCGAAAAACTAGATTTATCTTCAAACAATTGAATTTTCCCGTCATTAGAAGAATACTCATTGGAAAAGCAATTCAATTCTTTATCAATCATTTTCATAATGTCATTAGCAACATTAGGAAAAACCAAGTTGACCCCAAAGTCCAAAAAGTTCATTTTACATCGCGGATCAAAGATAACCACCAAGTAAACTAGCATGTTGATCTCGCTTCCTTCACCTCAATACTTATTATACTTATCCCTCATTTTGGAAGTCATAGAAGTGATGCCTAAATCTCCACAATCTTGCCACACATCAGAAAGACAATGCAAATCTGTTAATACTTCAAAAAGTGAATGACAAGTAACATGCAAAGATCTGAACACCTTCATTGTAAGATGATAAAAAGTCTCTAACACTTTTATAACTCTTCGAACAATTTCCCAATTATCAAATGAAGGAACTCCATCTCCAGCAGTGAGGTCAAGAACAAAGTTATGACCATCACGTACATATGTTTAAAATGCACGTTCATATGTTTCTACCACCTTTAACATCATATATGTTGAGTTCCATCTAGTAGACACATCTAAATTGTAACAACCCATTTTTTAATGATGTCGAAAATAGTGAATTCAGGGTCACAAATCCGATGAATGAGTTCGTAAATATTATTATTTAATATTTACGAGTCAAATATAGTATTATAATAAATTATGATTTGATAAATTATGTTATTTGAATGAGTAATTAAGTTCAAGTGGTAAATCCTTAAAGTCAAGTGGTTTTAAAAAATGGCGTATCGAGACCTCATTTTTATAAACCGAGTCCGTAAATATTTACGAAATGTTATTAGGGTGGTATTAAAATTTGGTTTAGAAATTTTAAGGTTTAAATAGTTAATTAAGTAAAAAGGACTAAATTGAAAAAGGTGCAAAAGTTAAAATCTAATAGTTAAAGGGGTTAAATTGTTAAATTACCAAAGTTTTAAGCTTTTATGTGGCTATTATTCCATAATTTCATGTTAGGTACGGTTGGTTCTTTAATTTGATTTATTTTACATGTTAAAATACATGATAATAAAGTAAAGTAATATATTAAGAAACAAAAAGGTAAAATCTTTATTATTGTAACATCCCAAAAATCGAGGGTTAGTAGAATCGGGTTTGTGAATCGAGAGAAAGTGATCATGCCTTAATTTTTTAAATTATCTATGCTTTTTTAGAAAATAAATGAGGTCTTGGTTTGTTGGTTAAGTGTTAGTGTAACGTTTTTTGAAGCCCAAGTTCAAATCCTTTTTCTCGCAACATTTTTATTATTTTGTAAATTTTGCCTTAAACCCTAGTATGTGACATGCCTTGTGTTTTAAAATAAATATTTCAAATAATTTAATTTTTTGACAAAAACCCTTTGTTTTAATGTGTGAGCCATCCAAGCGTAGTTAACCTAGGTATAAATATTAATTTTTTACTAATAATCAGCCTTTAATCCTCCTCCTTATTGCCCTAGTTGTTCCTCACCTCCTCTCCTTCTCTTTGATTTTAATTTTTTTCCTTTCCTCCATTGTTGTCGTATCCTACACCTAGTTTTAACATCTCTTTCTTTTTTTCTTTCTTTTTGCCACAAGATTTTTTAACATATTCTCCACAATATTGCTGTCATTTTTCATCATTAAAATCAGCCCCAAATTTGAAATCTTCAACTCCAAGATTGATCCCGAACATTGCCATGAAATTGCCATTGCCGTTTCTCTCGACTGGCTTGGGTAAGGTCTCTTCTCTCTTCAATTTCTCAATTAATCTTATCCATTAAAAACCTAAATTTTCAGATCTATAATTTGGGGGATTTTAAATGCTTTCAAAGGTATTTTTCCAGAATTTAATGAGATCTCAAACTGTTTTAAAATTCAGCCCCAATTTTGGCCACCATGGGTAGTGGTGCGTGCGCCTATGTGCAAGAAAGGGGGTTGTTTTGTTTCTTGGTTATTACCTATATTTTTCCAACATTAATTTGAGTTCTTGAACCCTTTTAACCAGATTTTAAACCCATTTCAATTATGGAAAAATGTTCTTGGTCAATTGGCCATTCGAAATCCACAAATCGTGAAGCGTAAGTGCAATTAAGGGTAACTAGTTTTTTAGTTCGACATAGTTGTTAGGTAAAGTTTATGAATTGATTAAATGAAGGGATTTAACCATTAATTAGCTATTGATTTTCAAGTATATTATTGAATTAGGTGCTGACCCAAACACCCTAAATAATCCGTAAAGGCGAAGAACGATTGTACGTATGGTTCACATCGATACAGTGTAAGGAATCTAACTAGTTTGGATTCATAAAATAGTTATACTTTCAACGATTGGTTT
>CM025145.1:9647180-9657712 GCA_013467495.1 Gossypium gossypioides | reverse complement strand
ATGTTTGAATGTGATCTTGGTATGTGGCCATTATGATAGGATTTGGTATGGAATTAGGTTGCAAATGTTTATTTGATAATTGGCTAAGTTATGCTGATGTTTAAGTATATTTGATGTTATGTGAATTGAGGTGCCCTTTGGCATATTGGTTGTATGAATAGGTACCATATTGGTTGTATGAATAGGTACCATATTGATCTAGTTTTATTATGCATGTTTTAGGTACATTTTGAATGCTTGAAATGGGTGCAAATGGCTTGTATGTGTGTGCATGATTTGGGTGAAGGAAATGGCTTGAAAATGACATATTTCTTCTCCACACGACCTAAGGGACGGGCGTGTATCTCAGCTGTGTGCCACACACGGCCATGCGACACAGCCGTGTGTCCCCTATAAGTTTCAAAGGGTTACAAGTCAGGCATTTACACGGCCTAGCACACAGCCTGGCACACGGGCGTGTGAGGCCATTTCGAGAGTTACATGGCCTGGCACACGGGCATGTGGCTTGGCCATGTAACACAAGTTAGAGAGTTACACAGGCTGGGAGCTGGCCGCGTGTTCCTACTTCAAATGTCCACACGGCCTTGTGACCTCTACAGTGTGAAAAATTCTATCTTTTTCAATGAATTTCTAAATATTTCTGATTTAGTCCCAAATCGTTTCTAAAGTGTTTTTAAGGCCTCGAGGACTCGAATAAGGGACGTTATGCATGAGTTTGATTGAATTATGCCATGATTTATGAAATGTTGAAATTGAATGTTATAAGTTATGATTTTTTAGTAATGCTCTGTAACCCTATTCTGGGGACGGATACGGGTTAGGGGTGTTACATCATCGATAATTGTCACCTTGATTGTAAGCATCTTAGGTAGAGATGGAAGGACTTTCCTCACTAGCTCTGTCTTCGAATATTCATGTCCAAGAGTAGAAACCTAATTTGAAAAATCACACATCTTGACATAAAACTCACCGATTTTCTTAAAGTGTGGACTCTTATTTCATAAAATGAAAAGTTAATTAATATTTAATGAAATATTAATTTTCTTGAAGGCTAGAAAGCAAAAAGCAAACTCTCTCAAAATGTAGTATTTATTTGGAAAAATAAATCACAATAGATTTTGACAGGGTATTGACCCTTAGGGGTGTGTGCTTGATCTAGCCAATGGTCTTTTATATAGAGGGAAAAATACTCTCTATAATAGCCACCTGTTATAACAACATTTCGCTACAACAACCAAACTTTTAGTAGAACGGATTTTTTATGTTTTATTTTAACCCCTTATAACAACTTTTCACTTATAACAGCAACAGTCAATTATGAAGTCCATTCTTTATTAAATTACTTATCTATAACAACGTATTGTCTAAAATTTTAAGTAAAACTATAGTTATTTTTTATAAACAAGCCTATTAATTATATTTTATTAAATAAAAATAATATTCAATGAGTGGAATTAAAGATATTATTTCAAAAAACTATTAAGTTCCCTAATTAAATATTCTACTTTGAATTTGGATTTGAATTTGGAACATCATAAACTTATAAATTGATTACTTAAATTTACTAACTCATGATAAATTAATTAATTTAATTTGATAACTCATAGTAATTAATTGAACTTCTTAATTTATACACAAAATTAATCATATGAAAGAATATAAAATAAAATATCTATAAAAGTAATAATGCATGCACCTACTATACATATTTTAATTTTGTTGATTTTATTCTCACTGACTTTATTTTTTGAACATAATTCTTACTTTCTGTATGTGATGAAAATTCACGATATGAACTCTATGGTAGGTTTACAACAATTATTTGTTAATAAAAGTGTTGTTAAGTGTATAATAGGCAAAATCTTTGTAGACAAATGGGGTTATTATAGAGAGGGTTGACTATAATAGAAAAATTACATGTTTTCTCATTTAGGGATACATAAAGGCAGCGACACCCTTTTACTTGGACTAGGGTTATCGCCCCTTGCCTCATTGATGGGCCTTCATGCCTATCTCTCTTGTTGAGTATTAATTATATTCATTATCTAGTTTTTAAACCAATTTGTATAATTTCATCGACCCAACAACTATTTTTTATTCCCAAAAATATTATTTATTTAAAATAAACTAATTTCCTAAGTAAATTATTTTCTCAACCAATATCTAATTTCGTTAAATTCATGTTGACTTTAGCGTACTAAAATCTATTAGTAGATAAATTTAATTAACTTGTTCACCAAAAATTTGATGACTAATTAATTTAACTTTCACTTTGAACATGGCGAGAAATGCATTCATTGCGAATAATGACGCATGCGATATATTTTTCTTATTTGACGTTTCATTCATTCAAGTCGATTATATTGCAAATAGTTCAGAGTCGTCTTAAGCTAAAAGAGTGGCTAATTGTACATATATGGCTCAAACAATTTGTAATTAAGTTCAGACTCTTTGTCTATTAATTACATCATTTTGTGATGGAGTCATTCCACCAAAATACCATGAATGAGCTCTCCCCATTATATACCATTACAAAAGCTACTTATCAAGTGCTCGTCTTACGACCTTGTCATATGCATGTTACCCTCGGAAGACATCCTTAATCTCTTTAGGTTAAATCTATTCACCTAATATGATCATATTTTATCTCATGGTAAACATTATATATTCCTTCAAGAAAAATTCAATTACTAACAAATAATAATTAAATCATTCTTAACCTGTGAACACGTTACTTTTCCATTTATCATGTAATGCAAATGAGAGTATATCATTTACCTTTTATTAGGATCTGAATTCCACTATTGTAATTGAAGCTATGTTATGCAAAATTCATATACCCAAAATACCAACTTTCAACTCTATTATCAATTGAACTCAAGATTTTAATACATCAATGTATACGAGTCACACTAACATAATCAATCACTTATTTAGGATTGAGGTAAACCAAACTATGATTGTCACAAGTGAATAAATCGATAAACGAACCTAAGATTTATTATACTAAGGTCTTATCCAAGGTACTGTTAGTCCAGACAGTCACATCTATGTCTCTAAATGCTAAGAGACATCTACTCCAATACTTAAGACAAAGTATTTCCAATTTGGACTTGATAGACGACATAATAGTTTTTTAATTAACTTGTTCAATTTTGATCAGATTATCGATTATTTAGATTGTCTACTAAAATAAGTTATCTTTTCGATTTATGATCTAATCACATAATGTCAATACTAGTTAAACTTTAGAAAATCAATAAGCTAATACTTGTTTACATTTTTTTTCGTGTAAAAATCGTTGAGGACATTATACAAAAGATATTAATCAAAATGCTGGAATTTTATTAAACCAATAAGTTCAAAAATTTACAAGTACATTTGACGATATCAATACACTAAGGGTACTAGATCCCAACACATAGTACGTCAAGTGTGTAGCTTTAATAAAAAAATAAAGAAATGATTGATTTTGCAAGTAGTTATAGGAGCAATAACACTAGTAGTGATAGGAGCAACTATTACAGCTAGTGTAACTATGAAAGAACTACAATGAACACAGCATAATTGTCTATGCAGCTTAGTTTTCCTACATCTGCAAGGTCTTTCCAGGAGAGGAAATCCTCTATCTTTAACCTTATACAAACAATGATTTGATTCATATCACACATTGGTATATCAACCTCACTTTTGCACCTCAGATCTAGATCTCTCTCCACTAAGTTTTTCCCCTAAAAACTTAGTTTGTGAATTAAGTGACTCACTTGTTTTCTTAAAAATTTTGCACTTAAAATTTAAGTTCCTTAAATAACAAAATGATAAGTGGTCTACTTTCTTTCTAATCTAACTAAACAAGCCTCTAATATATAACAGTGTAAATATTTCTAAAGGACCTATTAGTTATAATCAAGATCCTACTAAAATAGCTTCATAAAAAGGCTTTAGAAATATCCTCATAAAGTTCAAAATCAAAGATCTCCGATATATGTCTCCAAGTAGTCAAGCCAATCTCCATATATCATGGCATCCAAATTGCTTGATTTGGATCGATCCAATCTTTAAATATTTGTTGCTCTACTTGATTGATTTTCGAAAATGGGCCAACACACATCCATAATATCATCTAAGCCATGGCCCAATTGAAAATATAGTCAACTACAAATAAGGTAAGTTATGAATCCTAAGTAGTGCCAAGTGAAATTATAACTACTTGGTGTCACTACTCTCTGTTGTCGAGAGTAAAGAAAAGAAACTATGAGAATAGAATGGAGAGAGAATTCCTTGTCTTTCCTTTCTTGAGTTAGTGCGTTTATATACAAGTCTATATAGTCTAAATAAGGAAAGAAAAATAAATTAAAACCCTAAAATCAATCCTAGGAATTTGTAGCACTCCCCCTCAAACTGAAGTATAGATATTGATCATGCCTAGCTTGTTACATAGATAGTTAACCCGATTACTATTAAGTGTATTAGTGAACAGATCAACAAGTTTTTTTGTCTTCACATAACTCGTGGAACTTGAGTTATCCAATTTTTTTCCAGAATAATGTGACAATCAACCTTGATGTGTTTATTTCTTTCATGATAAATTTATTTCTTTCATGATAAACTAGATTTGAGGTGATATTACTTGATTATCGCATAAGATTTTTACTGGTGACAAATACTCCAACCCGATTTTAGTTAACCTAATTTCACCTTATATTTTGATTCTGCACAAGATTGAGATACAACATTTTTCTTCTTACTCCTCTATGATATTAAGTTCCCACAAACAAAAAAAAAAAGTATCCAGTAGTAGATCTTCTATCTATCTTATATCTGACCCAGTCAATTTCTGCAAAACACTCAATACGAGTATACACATGATTGTTGTATAATATGCCACGCCCAAGAGCTCGTTTTAAGTAACATAATATTTGCTCTAGTGTTCCCTAATGTTTGACTGTGGGTCCAGACATAAACTAGCAAACAATACTCACAACAAACGCAATATCCGGATGAGTTAGAGTGAAGTAAATTAATTTCCAACTACCCTCCTATTCCTATATCTCTCAGGATCATCAAAAGGATCACCATCCTCTTTTGTGAGATGCACATTAGGAACCATTGGTGTACTACAAGATTTAGTTGTCAATTTTTCAGTTTCTAAAAGTATATTAAGAACATATTTTCTTTGAGACAAAAAATTCCCTTTTTATTTCTTGTTACTTCTACCCCACGCTAAAGTACTTCAACTGACCCAAGAATTTTCTATAAAATATGGTATGCAAGAAAGACTTGAGAGAAGAGATACATACATCATCATTTCCAATAATAATGATATCATCAAGAAATACTACAAGAAGAATAACGCTGACCTCAGATCGTTTGTAAAAACACCAAATGATCATAATGGCTTTTCTGCAGTCCAAACTGTTGAATTACTTCACTAAACTTTCTGAACTTGGCATGAGGGCTTTGTTTCAATCCATCAAGGATTTATTCAAATGACATACCTTCCTAGACTCCCCTTGAGCAACAAACCTTGGTGGTTGCTCCATATAGACTTCTTCTTGAAGGTTCCCATGAAGAAAGGCAATCTTAATATCTAATTGGTGTAAAGACCAATTATAAAAAGTGAGCAGTAAAATGAATAAATGAACAAATGTGAGTTCGGCCACAAGGGAGAAAGTGTATGAATAATTCATCCCATAAGTCTAAGCATAGCCTTATGCAACTAATCTAAATTTAAGTTTAACCACTCAGCCATCTGGATTAACCTTAACAGTGAACACCCAATTGAAACCAACAACCATTTTATCGGCAAGTAAATCTACAAGGTTCCAAGTGCCATTTTACCTTTCTCGTCACCTCAACCAGGATGACTCAAAGCTTCTTGAACTATTTTAGGAATAGAAAGAGTATCTAGAGACACAATGAAAGAGCAAGAGAGAGGAGACAAAAGGTCATATGAAACAAAGTTAGAAAGAGGACCGGTACAAGGATGTTTACCTTTACATAGAGTAATGGGAAGGTCAAGGTCACTTGGATCAGAAGACGAAGACACAGATAAAATGATTAGATCTAACGACGAAGGCACCGGTATAGGACATGTATCATGAATCTCTTTACGTCTAGAATAAACTTGAGTAATTGGTGGCTTAGTCGGAGCAATTTTCGAAGAATTAGAATTCCTTGGTTGACTAGTGACAGTGTAAATTAGCCAAGCATTTTTGTAACAACCCAGTTTTAGTAGTGTAAAAAATAGTGGCTTCGAGACCACAATTCCGACCAGTGAGTCAATAAATAATATTTATTTAATATTTACGAGATAATTAGAGTGTTGTATTAGAGTTTGGTCCGATAAATTTGATGTTTGAATAATTAATTAAGGAAAAAGGACGAAATCGTAAAGTCCATAAAAGTTAATCGGATTGACTTTTATTATCTAAAATAATAAAAATGAAAAGTTAATCGGAGCAATTGTCAAAGAATTACAATTCCTTGATGACTAGTGATGATAAATTTGATGTTTGAATAATAACAATTTAGGGTTTAAATGGAAAATTCAACCTTTTTATTTATAATGGACGGTGGATGAGTTGTTTTTAATTGTTTAAGTTAAAAAATTTAATTAAAATAATGTTAAAAATAAACATAAAATAAGAAAAGAAAAAAAAAACCTCACCATCTTTTTCATTTCCTTTCCCCCACCGAATAAGCCACCATTGAATAAGAATTAGAAAGCTTCAAGCATCCTTAACATTCGTCCCTTGCATATCAAGAAATGGATCAACTAGTCGATAAATGTGGAAAAGGAAACAATTGTGAATTAGTCCTCGGTGTGTTGTTTGTTGTTGCTTTGTTTAGGTAAGTTCGTATTAGGTTCATTTAGATTGATAATTACTTATTTTTTTTATTATGTATATATGTATGTGTGTGTTGGCATGATTAGTATGAGATAAATATTGAAATTGAGATTTAAGGACTGAATTGTAAAGTATGGAAATGGTATGTGTTTGGAATAAATTGAAAGATGATATGGAATTTTAATTGATCATGTTGTATATGATGTTATGTGTAACAATGAAAAGAGTATGGGAATTGAATTAGGGCCCAAGTGAGCTTAGTGAATGATATAGAAATGACATATCATTTGGGATTAACTTGCACTATGTGTCGATGTTTATATTATCAGGTACTATGTATCGATGACTACATTATCAGGTACTTTGTATTGATGTTCATGTTGTATCAGGCACTATGTGCCAGTGTTATATTTATCAAGTACTATGTACCAGTGTTGAATACCATACCAATGGTTGAGCTCCAACACTTGTTGTAGATTCTCTATAGCTTGTGTGAGCAGTATCAAGTAATGGTTAATTTCCCACTTTACGGCTCATGTGAGAAAATTTATTCGAAGTATCCAAAGTTAATTTACCATAGTTTTTCAAGAAAAACTAAGTATGAAATTAATTTAAGATAAAAGACGTAATTGAATGGAAAAGTTAACTATGAATTGAACATGCTTGATATGCATATTATCTTATCTGAATGTATGGAATGATGTACTTACCTATTTGGTTGTGTCATGAAAGGTGTAAGGTGACAATGGAATGATAAGTATGTATGTTATTTTCATTAGATAAATTATGAACTAACAGGTACATTATGTTTAAATTTATACGAACTTACTAAGCTTTAAGTAAGCTTACCTTGTTTCATTTTCTTCCCTGTAGATTGTGAGATTCGTGCTTTCGATTCGATTATGTTTGGAAGTCACACTATCTATCAATTCTTTTGGTAAATTTTTACTCATTTTGGCCAATTATAAGTGGTGTATAAATAAGTTTAAATGATTTTGTAATGTGAAGTTGAAACTTGTGTTTTGGTTCATGTTAAGTTGATATTTATGCATATTGTGAGCTTTAAGTTGTTATGGCTTGTTGTGGCATATTGGTTAGGCACATAGGATGGATAATATATGTTATATTTTGGAACGTTTTTGATGGATTTGGATAGGGTTAATGGTTGGCATATTGCATTGCTTGTGGCTTAACTGAACATAGAATGTTATAACTTGATTTAGAAGGCACTTTTGGTACACACGATTTGACACAGGGTCGTGTGACACACATGGTCATGTGGCATGGCCGTATAGTCTTTATGTTTTGGGAGGTTATTGATGTGCATGGCCTGAATGAGTTACACGGTCTAGATGCACAGCCGTGTGACTCCAGCTTACACGATCTCAGTTTGTTACACAGCCTGGCGATACGGTCATGTGACCCTATTATACATGGCCAAGTTATCTAGCTCTACACGACATCAGCCTGTCACATGGCCTGTCTACATAGTCATGTGACCCTTATTTTGCCTTTTTACCTATCTTTTTGTAAAATTTTCAAATTAGTCCTAAATTGATTCCGAGTTGGTTTAAGAGCTCTGTAAGCTCGATTAACACTGGATTTTGGTTGTAAATCATATTATACTTGTATTATTGAATGCTTTGTGGTTTAGTTGATTATTTATGTTGAATTCATAAGTGATAAATATAATTTTCCCCCTGTTTCGGAAGATTTAAAGACATTTATTCTAAAAAGAATGCCACTTGTTGTTAGAATACAACATCGATAGCCACCAAATACCTATTGAGATCTAGACTATAACACTTGTAACCCTTTTAAAGGCAAGAGTACCCTAAAAACACACACTTTAAGGATTTTGAATCCAACTTAGTGACATGAGATCGAACATCTTGAGAGAAAAAAGATACTCTTGAAAATTCTTAGTTCCACTAAAAATAATGATTTGGATGGAAATAGAACATTGTATGGATTATCACCATCAAGTATAGAAGAAGGCATATGATTGATAAAAAGAAGCAAGCCATTGAAACATCACCAGCCCAAAATTCTTTAGGAATTTTCCTTTGAAATAAAATAGCATTGGTTGTCTTAAGGAGATGTTTATTCTTCAGTTCAACGACACCATTCTAATATGATGTTTCAACACAAAAAGATTGATGAAGAATCCCATTTTGGGTCATAAAGGCCTCCTAATATTGAAAAAATATTTCTTAACATTATCGAGGCGTAGAATTAGGACAAACAACCTAAACTGAGTTCTTATCTCAGCACAAAAATGAGAAAACTTTTTGTATTGATTTTTCATAAGATATATCCATGTCATTCGAGAATAATCATCCAAAACTGTAACAAAATATCAAAGACCAAGTTTAGATACTACTAAACAAGGTACCCAAACATCCAAATGTACCAACTAAAAAGCGAAACTAGGTCATTTGTTAGATCTCGATCTCAAGGGGTTCCATCGGTGCTTTGTAAAGTGACATGCTTCACATTCCAACATAGTAAGGTGTTGGAATTATGGACATAACTTCTTCAACAAAGAAAGAGAAAGATGTCCCAACCGATAATGTGCTCTGATCAAAGAGAGAACAATAGGACAAGCCATGGATCGAGGAACCCATAAGTCAAAAATATAAAGACCATCAGATACATGTCCTTTACAAATAGTGCATTTCGTCACAAGATCCTGTAAAAGACAATGATCGAAAAAATGAGATGTTTCAATTTAGGTTACGACTAAGTTTACTGATAGATATTAAATTAAAGGCGAGGTAAGGTAAATTTAATATTGATGATAAGGTGATAAATGAAGTTAGTTTAATAATTCCAGAACCAACAACTTTATAGGTGGATCCATCAGCAGTATTAACAGGAAGTGAAATTTTTTATTTAAAGGTAGAGAGAAGGCTGGGAATACTTGTTATATAATTTTTAGCCCTCTAATTAATGATCCATTTGGATGTAAAGGAAATAAAACATGCATTAGATTTACCAGAATTCACAAACGAAGCAAAGGAAGTCATAATATCTTGAAAGGCAACGAAATCCGCAAAAAGGAAAGACTACAAACAACCCAAAAACAATACTAGTGAACAAAACCAAATAGTACTCATGAATAGTACCCATAAACAGTACTTATGAATAGTACTGAAATAATGACGAGAAACTCAAAACACCCTCGAACCACCTTTGATAGATAACTAGACCACTTGGCTTTGGTCGAAACCTTAAGTCGACGTCGGAGTTAAAAGGCGATGGCCAAACACCATCACACATGCCTCTACGCGCCGACGCATGGAGGAAGAATCAGAACTCTCTGAAGGCACATGATGCTCACGCACAGCCCTTCTGGATATCGAAAACTACAATTGGACCATAGATTTAGTGGCACACCTCCTTGTGCCGAGGGTGTACCCAAACGAGCACTTTGTACAAATCACCCAAAAAATACCCAAATGGTTCGCATTCAAAAACAAAAAACACAAACCCACTAGATCGAGCTAAGAAACTCTGATACCATGTTCTCGAGTGTAACAGCCTGAATTTGGGGCTAGTAGGAATAATGGTTTCGGGACCACAAATTCGACGAGAAAAAAATTTATTTTAATTATATTTTTATGGTCTACGATTTCACAAAATGATTTCGTGAAAATTTCGTTCAAAAATTTCGACGTT
>CM025145.1:9624513-9635187 GCA_013467495.1 Gossypium gossypioides | reverse complement strand
TTTCATACTTAAAGTTCTTTTAGGTAGTAAAATAATAAAAAAAAAAATAAGGTTTTAATAAAATCCAACTTTATTAATGGAATTAAATTTTTTTATTCACCCATATATGAAATACTAACATAAAATAATTGTAATTAAATTTTATAACATATTATATAAAATGTACCGGGAAACTATCATTAAAGTATTATTATAAGAATCGGAGCAAATTAATTTCTCTATTATTAGATGCATTAGTTTAATCTCTGTATTATTAAAAAGATTTAAATGTAGTTTTCATCTGCCTCTTGGCACGTCATTTTCTCTGTCTAAAGTTTGTGTTTTGCGTGGTATTTTGTAGTTTGGTCTGTTCTTGTGCTTCTAATCTGAATATAGAAGAAGACATTGTTGGTCTTACCCTTCAAGATAATGAGGATGAAGCGTGACTGGTCAAACCTAGCATTCCGGACCCTGCGGCTAAGTTTGATTTCTGTTTGTTAGGTTGATTTTAATGGCTAGTGTTGTCTATTTTGATGCGATGCGAACCATAATGGGCAATTTATGGAACTTGATTTGGGGAATTTCTATTTCCGATTTGGGCGAGAAAAGATTTCTTTTTCGCTTTTATATTGAAATGGATATTGTACGGGTTATTCAGGGCAACCCTTGGACTTTTATCAACCACTTGCTTGTGTTCCACTGATTGGAGAAGGGGGAGGATCCTCTTCAAGTCTCGTTGTGTTTTGTTGACTTTTGGGTTCAAGTCCATGACATCCCCGTTGGGTTCTACAATGAACAATTGGCCAGACAATTCGAAACTTTTCTTGGCAAATTTATTGACTATGACTCCAAGGCTCTTGCTTTTGGCTTGAAGAATATTTTGTGGGTACAAGTTCGTGTGGATGTCAGAATCCCATTAAAGCATAAGAAGCGTACTGCTTTGTCTCCTCATCAGTATTTCTATGCTCGTTTACAATTTAAACGACTAACACTTTTTTGTTTCATTTGTGGAAAATTGGGTCATGGTAAGAGTTTTTGCCTAATCCGGTTGACCCTTGGAGCGAAAGAGGTACCAATGAGATACGATGTTTCTTTGAGGGCAATGCCACATCGAATTCTGGCCCAAACCAATGTTTGGCTTCGTGAAGTGCCTACTGTGGGGATTCCACTTTCTAAGGGCCTGTCGGATCTTTACACCACATCGTCGTCTACTTCAAATTTTGTGCAATTAGTCAATATTAACTTGGGTCTCAGTTTGGGAGGGGTTGGGAACTCTAGGGCACTAGAGAATAAATCCAACGCTGATGACTGATCTACTGCCATGGTCAATTTTGACAAGTCTACTGAGGATCATCCTATGCTTGTGATGGGTGAGAAGAAGAGGGCAGGTTATGTTCCACAGTTTCTGTTGTTTCTATGACGTCTAATTCGAGACAGGCTATTCACACTTTTGATGCAGTTGGCTTTGCAGTGTAGAGTAGCCAGCCATTATGAATCTTGTCATTTGGAACGTTCATTGAGTGCAGCATATGTTGTAACACCCTAAAATAGAGTCTAAGAGTTTTACAGGTATTTTAGGAATTTTAGCCTTAGAGTGCTCGAAATTTAGTAGCATGGTAAATTAGAATTATATTTGACTATGGCATCTTAGCTATTAAATCAATTTTTGAAAATAAGTTCTAAAAGTCTTTCAATTTGGGCCTAGGGGTTGATTTGTAAAAATGACAAAACTTAGAGTTTTTAAGAGGCAATTAGCCCAGATTTTAAAATTTCAGTCTATTTCTTCCCCTAATAGAATATTCATGTTAGTTTCATCCTCTCTCCTCTCTTGTTGTCACCCCTCATTCTCCCAACACTAAACCACTCAATTTTGATTTCCAAACTATAAGCTTTTGATTTCTCTCAACACTCTAGCCTTAAACACTCACAGAATCACTTTAAAAACACTCAAAACTCCATAGATTTCATCATCTTCTCCAAACATGGGTTTTCTAGATTTGCATCAAAACTCATTTAATCTTCCATCAAAGGTAATGTTTCAAATTCTTATGAGTTTTTCATGATATCTAGTTCTTAAAATTGAAGTATTAGCCATTGAATCACAAGTTTTTAATAAAAAACCAAAAATTGGGACATTAATGGTGGATTTCAAGATTTTAAGTAAAAATGTGGTTTTAAAGTGTTTTTCAACTCGTTTTGTCAAGATTAGAAGGTTTCTAAACTTACCTTAAAGTTTCATTAATGATTTCTTACATTTTAATGATTTTTTTTAAAATCATCAAAAAGATGTCGAAAAATTTTAAAACCATGAATTGGGTAGTTTTTTAGTGGTTCAAAGGTTGAGGATTAGGCACAGATGACTAATTAGATGAACGAAATTCGTTTTAGGCGAAAAGGTTAAGCGTAGACCGAGTTATGAGCATTCTAAGTTTGTTATGTTAAAGGTTACATGAGAACTTAGAATAGGATGATGTTTTAGTTGGTTTAAATGAGTCCTTGGCTACAATCTGATTGTGAATATTTTATGGTTGTTGTATGTAAAGCCTCGGATTCATTGGAGCCTTCTACAAGTTAAAGGAAAAGCTAGTTTGAGCTTTTGACTTTTCGGTGAAAGCATAGGGGTCAGTGTTTGGAATCACTGCTCGTAGACACGAGTCATGTGTCATTTGGGAATTTAGTAGTAGCCTAAACCCCTACTCTAAATTCTGAGTGTAAGTTTTCTTGTATCTATATTTGCTTTGTAGTTTTGTACTTATATGATTATGAAATTATGCTTGGTGATAAGACGCTCAAATATGTGATATGTGGATATGGTAACTGTTGTGAAAGGTGCAAATTTATATATGATATATATGTTCTATGACAGTGACAGTGTATTGCAAAATATACTAACTTGCAGAGATAGTGCATGGATAACCGGTAAGTGTTATGTGTTTGGTTTTGGATATTTTGGCCTTGTGATTTTGAAACCATTAGATATAGCTGGCATGTCATAGGATTGTGAGTACTCACCTATATGTATAGTAATTTTAGGCATTGAGGCCCTGGGATATGTTGGAGGGATAAGGGCATGTGAGTTAAACTCCATTCAACGGGACATGTAAGGGGAAATAATGAGAGTATTAGCTTTATGCTACACTGTTGGGACATGTTTGACTCTATGAGTCTATGTTTGGTGTGTTGGAGATCTATGTATTCGATGTGTGAAGATAGAGCTCACTATATGTTTCATAACTCAAGTGTCAATCTATCATATTATATGTAACTGTGTGGAACATGTTGTATGCTTAATGGAGTATGTGTTATATTGCCAATTTATCGATATATGGGACTTGTGTGAAATGTGATATATGTTTGATTGAATTGTGTTGCATGATATATGCTCGCATGAGTGTGAAAATTCTATATAAATGAACTAATAGATATTGCATGAACGGGAACTATATGATACTAGATGTAAAACTATCGTAATCGTACTTATATATGGTTATCTTGTGGATGCATGATGATATGATTGCGATGTGGTTATTTTAATCATTCACTAAGCTTGTTAAGCTCACCCACTCCCTTCTTTACTCATTGCAGATTAGTTGTGTGTCGATATGGGCGGTGGAGTTTCTGAGAGGTGATCCAAGCTAGTCTATTGGTTATTTGTAGGTGTTCTTTATTTATTTATGTTTCGAAGAAAAAGGCAACGTGGTAGACTTGTTTATAGACATGTTATTTTCTAGACATTTTGCTGGTTATTGCTTTTGTTTATAAGGTTTAAGAGTTATGATTATGCTTAGGTTTATAAACATTGATAATGGCAAGGTGTTTCTAGCTCGGACACATTTTTTACGTTTTGAACTATTGAATTTAGCCATTGGATAATTATTTATCTAAGTATTTGATGCATGATGTTTAGAAACTAAATTGGAATGGATTATTTGCTTATGTATGTTGCATTTTCGAGGTCTAGAGCAGGGGTACAGATAGTTGAGCTTAAAAATCGATACTTCTGTGTTTTCAAATGTGTAGAAAGTTAGATTAGAGATTTGGTATCGATACCTTTGCTCGAGTATCGATACTTGGGGTCAAAATATCAATATTTCATTATAGGTACTGATAAATTTTGAGACTTTGGGATTTTAGTCGAGAAACATAATGCAAGTTTGGTATCTTTTTTTAAGTAGTATCGATACCACCTAGGGAAAAATATCGATACCCAATTGTCTATATCGATATCTACGGGCAAGTTTTGGAAATTTTGTTAAATGGACCTTATGCATGTTTAAGTACTATTATACGACTATTTGATGAATGGTTAGCAGGTAACTTTGATAACTAACAAATACTATTTACTTAAAACCTATACGAATCATAATGTGAAAGACGTTTCTTTTCAAATAAACTTTCACTCGATGTATATGACATGAGACGGTAGTGTGGCATTTCGTATTCGGTCTTGGCGACTAGGCCGGGTATAGGGTGTTACATACGTTGCTAGAATAGTAGAGTTGGTTCGTCACGCTTTGGGTTTCTTTATGGTTTTGATGTTCTGGCAGTGGGTTCTCGGGGTGGGCTTTCGTTGGGGTGGAAACAAGGCTGTCATCTTCATCTTCGAAGTTTTTCGAGCTACCATATTGATATGGTTGTTGCGAACAACTTGGGTGGGACAAGTTGGTGGTTTACTATTTTCTATAGGGCTCTGAATGAGCAGGATAGAGGGGATTTGTGGGATTTTCTTCACCATCTAGGGTGTGATCATGGGATATCATGGTTGGTAGTGGGTGACTTTAATAAGATTGCCTTCTCTTTTGAAAAAAGAGGGGTCGTGTTCGATAGGAGCATCAGATGGAAGACTTCAGGTCAACGTTTGCGGATTATGATTTGCATGATTTAGGTTTCTTTAGGCAATAGTTCACTTGGGAGAGAGGCCGATTATTAGTTACTAATATAAGGGAGCATTTAGATCGATGTGTTGCTAATGCTCCATGGAGGGACTGTTTTCCCTATTATCAAGTTCTTCATGCCCTCCATTTTGTTTCCGGTCACTGTCCACTTGTTGTCACTCTCTGTAATCCACTATTTGGGAATTCCAGTAGATCCTCTGCCAGTTTGTTTCATTTTGAATCCTAGTGGGTTTCTAAGCACATATGTGAAGATGAAATTAGGAATGTTTGGACGACATGTAATGAGTCGATCCCTTCTCGGGTTCAGGCTTTAGACGTTATTTTGTCTACATGGAGTAAATTGTTAACTAGGCGACGAAATAGTTTTGTTTGGAGTACAACAAATCGGTTAGTGAAATTAAATTAGAAAGCACTTTCAGATGATGTTTCGGTGGATATTATTGATCTTAAGTTGGCTTTTAACTTGAAGGTTTATAAGGAGGAGTTGTTCTGGTACCAGAGGACTTGTTTAACTGGTTGAAACATGGTGATCGTAATACTATATTCTTCCATAAATTGCCTCGTATAGAAAGTGTGTGAATGTCATTACTAGTTTGGTTGATAAGACTGACATTACTTACACTACACTCGAAGCAATGTTTGAAGTGGTAAAACAATATTATTTTGATATGTTCTCCTCTTCCAGTCAAGGTGACTTATCTCATATGTTAGGGGGATCGACATTTGTATTACCCTGCAAATGAATAAGGACTTGATGTCTGAGTTTACTCCTCAAGAGATTTGGTCAACCATAACCGGGATGCCTCCTTTGAAGGCTCTTGGAAAGGACAATTTTCTTGCCTTGTTTTTCAGAAGTACTAGCATATCATTAGACCTGACATTACGGATTATTATTTATGTCACGCCCTAATCTTGAGGTTAAAATTTTCTAGGAAGAATTATTGTGCTGAAAATTTATTTGCTATTATTTGGGCCTCTGCCTATAGTGCTTCTGGAAACTCAATGGTTGACAAAAAGCTTCAAGTGGAGTAGTTGATTAAGAGACTGTTAATGCTTCAAAAGGTCGTGAGTTTAATTCCCATTGGTGTTGCATATTTAGTAATACATTTCTTTTTCTCCTATCCAACTTGTACACGTCCTAAAGTTAAGCAATTGGAAATAAGTTTGGATGTAAATGAGTTATTGGCCTAGTGGTTAAATGTTAGTAAAATCATCTCTGTGACTCGAGTTCGATTCCCCTCGCTTACAAATTCTTTTTTTTTAAGCTTGTGCCGTCTACCCCCTAGCAAATTGTCAAATTTTAGTCTGATTCAAACACTAAAAAATTTGATTAACTTGAATATTCAAAGACTTTATCTGAATTATCAAAAGACTATTAGTTTTTTTAAAAGATTAAACTAATTTTAATATTGAGTTTTTTTTCCATCTTTTTTCTATTCTTTTCCCCTATTGTCGTCCCCTCCCCTTCTATTTTCTCTAAATTTTTCTTTCTTTTCTCCTTTTTTCTTCCCTTATTTTCTCTTCACCCTTGTGTTGCCTCTTTGTGTTCTCTTCTTCTTGCTGAATTACTGATTACTTTGGCCAAATTCATTTGAACTGCTCAGATTTTCATTGGTTATTCAAATCTATCTTTCTGATGGAGTAAGTAAATTTTCTTTTGATTAGATCTTATATCGTTTCTTTTTTCCTTTATTTTCTGCTTTAACCGAATGTTACTGGTGCCATAGCCAAATATTCTATACTGATTTTTAGTGTTATTTTGATTGGAGGACCTAATCGAATGTCACAGATCAACAGTGACATCGGAACTCGTTCGTGTCTTTGTTATATATCAAAATAGAGTAAGTGATCAGAAATTGAATTTGATTTGACACTGTTAATCCTTGTTCTGTCTGAACCTTATAATCAAATTTCATTTATGTTGTGTACAGATCCGATCTAAAGTTGTCTAGATCTAAGTTGTAGAAGTTGTGGTTACGTTAGTGCATCGGATTCACATAAATCAAGTGTGGGTTTTACCTTTGTGTGTATTAGTGTTTAAAAAATGGTATATTTCATGCATGTGATTAATTATGCATGCTGAATTTGGACATTACCGAACGGCCTCGTGACAATTAAGAGGTATACCAAGATTGGTAAGTAATAAGAGGTAATGGCCGAATGTTAAGGCCTAAAATTGTGATTGATTGTGTGATATTTGAGTTGTATAATGTGTAGTATTAAAGCATGTTACTGATTGACATTGTTTATTATTTTCTTGTAAAAGCACGCCATTGATTAAGATTGTTAATATCGAAAGCATAAAAGTATGCCACCGCTATCAATAAATTTAATACATGTAAGCATGTCACTGAATTGAGATTGATATCGAAAAGTGTGATTTGCTTCATTGAAAGTATGTCATATTGCATTGTATGGGACTTGGGTATTGATAAGGTGACAGAAGAGTTCCGTGGAGTATCAACGGTTAATCCGCAACATTGTTTAGTCACTATATTGTACCCTGAAATATTGTGAAGTATTGGTGACTTATCGCATCTTATTGGCAGCTTGTTTGCATATTACTGCCAGTTTTAACTGCATACTATTACTGGCTGTTTAATCACACCGAGCTTTGGCTTTTATTGTTTTGGTATTCGAATGACGAGTTTTGAGGAACTCGTGGTGTGTAGCGGATGGATAGGTAGGACCATTGCACTATATCATTGAGCATGTCATATACATATGTTGATATGCAATGAAAAAATATGTTGATATGCCATGATAAATTGTATGAACTGTATGTTAATAGTAAGCCTCATTGACTGATTGTATACTTATTTTTGCTTAGACTCACACTGAGCTTTTTAAGCTTACCCCCAAATTTACTCTTTACAGATAACCCTTAGGACTAGGGTCGGACTTAATATTCAGAGGTCTCATATAAGATTTTCACATAATACAGTATTTTAGATTTTACTTAATTCATTGTGGTTTATTTTAGAGGATTGTAATTTTTATTACGTACGAACTGTGGTATGGGTGATTTTTATTTGGGATTTTTGCATGCATGAAATATTTGAATGGAAAATAAACAAAGTAAATAACTGGCCTAACATGACTTCAAATATGGATTTTATACAAAATTGAATGCAACATTTTTTCTATTGCGTAACAGTAAAATAAGGTTTTTAAAAGGTTGTAGACAAAGTCAATTGAGTTTTATTTTCAAACAACATGATTTTCTAATAAATTGGATTTAAAATATAGATAACCTAACAAATTGGTGTTTTCAACAAATCTAATGCAACTGTGCTAAGTTTTTTCAAAAATTGTTGAAGATAGCAATTTTCAAACCGAACAATTTTACTTGGCCATTTCAGTGGCTAATGTAACCTTCAGGATTCAAATATAACATCTAGAACGGGTTTGGGAGGTTATAGTTTATGGGTGCTTCAGAGGGAAGTCTCCCTCTCTAAGATAAAAAGTACGAATATTGTCTTTATTCCCAAAGTTGCAAATCCAAGGCACATGTCACAGTTTTGCCCGATTAGCCTTTACATCGTGATGTAAGATTATTTCCATAGTGCTCGTGAATTTTTTTAAGGTTCTTGATGTTTGTATTGATAAATTTCAGAGTGTTTTTGTCCTTGGAAATTTTATCACCGATAATATCCTAATTGCTTATGTGGTTCTCCACTCTTTTAAGCGGAGGCGGTTAGGGAGAACAGGTTCTTTCACACTCAAATTGGATATGAGCAACACTTATGATCACGTTGAATAGCATTTTTTGGAGGTTGTTATGCTTCGGATGAGATTTTGCTCTAAGTGGCTTTCCCTAATCATACTATGTGTCCATACACTATCCTATTCCGTTGTTCTCAATGGGTTTGTGGGTGATACTTTCCTTCCTTTTACAAGTCTCCGCCAGGGCAACCCCTTGAGTCTTTATCTTTTTCTTTTGTATGGGGGAATATTTTCTTTTTTGTTTCGTTTGGCTCAACGTGACAGGGTGTTTCGTAGAGTTCGTCTTGGTCGGTCTGGTTCGCGCCTCACCCACCATGGTTCAGGCTATCTTGGATAAGCATGGGCGATGTTTAGGACAATACGTTAATTTTGATAAGTCAATAATTTACTTTAGTGTTAATGTGGTTCCGTTGGATTGCTCTCGTCTTGGCTCTTTATTAAGGGTGTGTGTCACTACTAATCCTAAATATTATTTGGGCTTGCTATCTATGGTTGAAAGGCGGAAGCGAAAGGCTTTCCAACATTACAAAGATTGTTTCTGTTGGTGCATTGATGGATGGAACTTGTGGTTTTTATCTCAATGGCGTAGGGAGGTTTTTATTAAATTAGTTTTATAGAGACTCCCTACTTTTGCTATGCAATGCTTTTTGGTTCCCAATTCATTATGTCGTGACTTAAAGGCACTTATGAGTAAGTTCTGGTGGCAGAAATTAGGAGAACGTAAGGGTCTTCATTGTTGTTCTTGGGCTTCTTTGTGCGAGTTGAAAGGCAATGGGGGTATAGGATTTTGTGATATGGAAAATTTTAATATTTCTCTTCTTACAAAGTATTTTTGTCGTATTTTGACAAACCTGAGTTGTTTTATGAGTAGTGTTTTTAAAGTCAAATTTTATGAGTCGTGTTTTTAAAGTCAAATATTTCCCTACTTTGGATTTTTTGCAAGCGGGTTTAGGGTCTTACCCATCTTTTACTTGGTGAAACATCTAGAACTCTCGGGGTTTGCTAGAAAAGGGCTTTGGGTGGCAGGTGGGCAATGGATGATCCATTTCGATTTGGAATGATTGCTGCTTCCAAGTAGTGGCAACTGTAGAATTGAGAACACACCCGTTAGTATGTTGGTTAGTTGGGTAGGTGATTTAATGCAACCAGATTTGGCTCAATGAAATTCACCTTGGTGCGATCCATGATTTTAGAAAATGAAGCTCGGATCTTAGGTATTTCTTTTTCACGTTTGGCCAGTGATGGCATGCTTGTTTAGAAAAGGGATCCTACAGGTTGCTGTACAGTCCGTAGTGGTTACAAAATGCTCCTATCGTCTACACATTTGACCTATTCCCATACTACCCACAACCCTTCTACGTGTTCTAGGGATCTGTATATAACCTTGTAGAAGGCTAGAGTCCCACCTAAAGTGCACATTACAACTTGACATTTCTTCCAGAACCATGTCCCTACTTTCTTTAACCTCTACAACTACAACGCCCCAAAATTTCTAATTTCGTTATTGTGAAAATATGATACAAATATTTGTCAACTTCAATGGTTAAGTGTTCTGGGTGTGTGTGTGAGGTCCCAAGTTCAAGCCTTACTTGGGCAAATTTTGGTATTTTTATAAATAAAGCCTTAACCTTGTGCAAAGGGCTTAAATTTAATTGTTGGTAAGTTTATATCAGAATGGGCTTGCTAGTTTGGTGGTTAAGTGGAGTGTTAAAGTGTTGGAGGTCCTGTGTTCAATTCTCTGTGATGGAGTGGAAATAGTATTTTTGCTCCAATTTCGGCTAAGAGTTGTGTTGGGACAAAATTATGAGTAGTTGTGTTTTAGTGGGTTAATAGGGAGTGATTTTAGGAGATAATTGGGGAGAGGTTATCAGAAAATAATCTGATTATCTTTTTGTTGCAAAAAAATAGAGTTTCAGTTTTCTCTCCAATTCCTCAAACTTTTTCTGACATTTTCTTCTTCTTCTTTTTTCTCTCCTCTGTCGATTCTTTCCCCTAGTTGCTGCCAAAATTTCCATTATTTTTTTCCCCTTCCGTTTCTTTCTTTTTTTCCAATTGATTCGGTTGTTCATCGTTG
>CM025145.1:9608080-9621108 GCA_013467495.1 Gossypium gossypioides | reverse complement strand
ACAGTTAATAGGCATTTTGGTGAGACAAATATGAATGCACGAAGTAGTAGGTCTCATACAATATTCAGAGTGGTATGGTCTTTTAACATATTGTTGAACATGAATATTACTATTTTACTTTTAATATTCGTTGTATTTATTTTACATTACTAGGTGATAGAAAGCAAGGGAAAGGATACAGGCTCTTTTGGTGATTATTCAAGCAGTGATGCCATACGCGTCTCAGTTTTGGTATGTACCTTATATTACTATAGACTTTCCCCCCTTTTATCTAGTTTATACCTTGTCCCATTAGTTTTATGAATGTTATTTTAATTCCTTTAATTGAAAGCAGAATTTGGTTGATTTGGCTGGTTCTGAGCGGATTGCTAAGACTGGAACTGGTGGAGTACGTTTGAAGGAAGGAAAGTATATTAACAAGAGCTTAATGGTTCTTGGTAATGTAATTAACAAACTTAGTGATAGTGCAAAACGAAGGTACTTGTTTTGCTTATCCTGTGAGAAGTAACTTATTTGTATCGAATAACTATGTTCTAATTATATGAATTATTGACATGTAAAGGGCACATATTCCTTATCGTGATAGTAAATTAACCCGCATACTCCAGCCTGCTCTAGGAGGGAATGCGAAAACTTCAATTATATGTACTGTAGCTCCTGAAGAGGTGGGCTTACTTTGACTGTATGTGGTTATTCAATGGCTTGTTTTTGGTTTTCTTATCTTTTTGAGAAGGGGGAAAATGACTCTCAACTGAGCATTCTGGTTTAATTTTATTATAGATTTATATTGAGGAGACGAAGGGAACTCTCCTTTTCGCTAGCAGAGCTAAACGAGTTACTAATTGTGCTCAAGTGAATGAGGTTGGTCATTTTCTTATATTGCACCACATTATCACAGAATATATGGATTTCCAACGCTAGCTTGTATATAAATCATAAAATCTATATTATTAATAGAACCCCTGACTGAGTTGGTGTCATGGGTTAACCGGGTACCAACTCAGTTAGGAAATAAATAAATTCTTTACCACCACACCAATAATAATTCTTGAGTAAACTTTAAAAAATCAACTTTTAAAATAAAATGTTCTCTCACCAAATTTGTGTTTTAAACATACCTGTATGTGATTTCCGCACGCATATACGTTTGATAGGATTTATAGTATTTATTATGTTGTTACATGACAGAGTAAGAGTTCAAGTTTTCATCTAGAATTTTTGTTTTAATTGATTTGGCATTGAGTTTGAAATGAAGCTAATCATAGTTTAACTTGTATCTAGGTTTTGACGGATGCAGCCCTACTGAAAAGGCAAAAGTTAGAGATAGAGGAGCTACGCTGGAAGCTTCAGGTGAGGATCAGGTGACATAAGCTAATATTAGACTTAAAAAGGCAATCTAAAATTGGTCACCTTTTTTCAGGGATCTCATGCTGAGGTGCTGGAGCAAGAGATATTAAAGCTGAGGAATGATATGCTTAAGGTTCATTATTTGTTTATTTAAGAAGGATTATTGATTTATAGTCTTCTAGCACCAATTATTAACATATACATTAACACATTTTTTATCTGCTTGTATTCCAAGTTCAGTATGAATTAGAGCGTGAAAAGCTTGAAATGGAACTAGAAAAAGAAAGAAGATCACATAAAGAGCGTGATCAGTACATTAGAGACCAGCTGATGATGATCGAAAACCTAAGTAGTTTGGTTTCTGATGGTGATGGAAGTTCTAGTCAGGTATAACTTGTGCAGACTGCAAAATAAGAGTATAGAAATTTCTATTTCTTTTCAGTGTGCTTCTAAATTCTGTTTGTGCTGCGTGGTTCCTAGGCCAGAAGATCACCTAGTTTGTGTATATTATAGCAATGTTACTTGGAAAACAATCCATCTATTTTTTAGAACACTTGATTTATCATTAAAAATTGTAAGTTTTTCATTCTGCTTTCTCGGCTACCCCTTTCAGTAATACACGTAATCACAAATCTTATGCTAATGAAGTACATCTATTCCTGCATTACATGTTCCCTTTATAACTTCCTCTACCATATTCTATTGACAGCAATGTGTAACTTTTAATTGGCTCAAACTTACACATGAAGTATAGGCCGTAACTGAACTGCGGTTGCAAGTATCATTTTATTTTGTCATCTGGAGATTTGGACCAACTGATATGAATTCTAAATCGGTGCAGAGCTAATCATATGATTAATTATTAATGTATTTATAATCTTTTAGTTCGTCTCTAGGAATCCATTCTCTAATATGAAGTTTGACATCAAAATTGAAGCTGACCGATCAAAGAATTATTCATTATTTTAGGGTCAATTCTTCTTTTATGGCCGCTATTTTACAGTCAATTATGTTGTTGTTATTTCTATGCTGAGGACAATTTATAAGTTTGCTTTTTGGTGAGGGCAGGGATCCATGAAAGAAAGCCCAATAGAAGAATGTAATAATAGGGGAGATGATTTTAAAACACCTTGTTTTAAAGCAGCTCCCAAGGCCTTTGTCGCCAAGAGATCAAATTATTCACAGTTGCCAGACTTCAGTCCTCTTCCAGATTCTTTTAGCGATGTAGCTGATGAAGACACTTGGTTCAAAATAAACAAGGGTTACATAGCAGACCTGGATTCACTTCAAACAACACCTGCAAGAAAAGTTCAATCCTTTCCACCAGAAGATGTTACTCCTGTGAGTTGATAATTTCAAAGTCATTTTATCTTCCATCTTTCAATCCGTCCCATATGTGTTTTTAGTAATGTCTTTCTCTGTCATAAATCGATATTGGTCGTAATAAGGGCTGCATAAGTTAAATTTAATAAATGGTTTCTTTTTCAGAATTATTTGAATAAGAAATACAAAAAGGAACTCCAAAATCTCAAGAGACGGCTAGAACTTGTCACTGAAGAGAAGAACGAGCTCCAGGTCAGTACATTGCTTACTTGTTTAACCACCTTAGGGACTTGACATTTTCATCACTAAATTTCTAGACAATTCATACTTCCACTGTTTCAATTGTTGCATTCACAGAGAAAGCTTGCAGAAGATATAGAAGTGAAGGAAAGATTAAAGGGTGATATATCTAAACTTAAACAAGAAGCATTACTAGCTAGGGAAATGCCTCAAAGGTTGTGTGGCTCTGTGACAAGTTTTAAAGATACATACGAGGAAGTTTTGTCAAAGATGCAGGTCAAAATGCATTATGTTAGTCTAATTCAACTTTTCATTTCTAATTTGTATCAAAATATTAACCTACTTGTTGCCATCCTTTCGAAACAGAGGTATACATTTGATGGGAAATCTTCAACTGCAAAACTGCTCCGTTGCATTAGTGAAATTGGGTCAATCCTTTTCTCGACTATGGAAACTAGTATCTCAAACACAACAGATCGTCACAAATTGTCATCTGGGAATGACTCTCTAATACAAGAATACAACAAAATGCTTTCTGAAAAGCTAAAAAGCACAATTACATCCTTGATTCTATCCGAAACAGCAAGCTCTGAGGATAAACAAACCAAGACTCCATGCAGCTGCAACTTTGAGGTAGTTGCCTGGTCAAGATACCATGTATCCATTTTGGTTTTATTTTTCGTGATGATTTTAGGATATTTCGTTTCATTCTTCAGGACATTGATTTTCTGAACTCTTTTTGCTATATATATTCTCTACATTTCATGGGTTGTGTCAATATTGTGTAGTGAGCAAAAAAGGAACTCCAATAATTCCTTCAAATTAGTTTTTGTCCTCTGCAGAATGAAAATTTCCTTTGTTGTACTCCAGGATGACCAATATTTTAGAACTACTATATATTTCATTAAATAAATTCTTAACTTTCTTGTCATATGACGTGGAAAAATGTCGAAAATTGATTTTTTTAATTATTTTATTAATGCTTTTTTTTAATGCTTATTTGATTTTTAGAAATTATAGAAACTATAAGTGAACTGTAAAGGATCTTGATGACGTACGTTTCTAAATAACCCTATCAAAACCCAAAGAAGGGCGGGGAGAAGGAATACTTACTATTTGCTTAACGACATCATCAAACAACCAGATGCGAAACGGATCAAGGTTCCAATCTTCATTAGACATGACCACTTCATTGAGAGAGCAATTCAAATTAAGATTAACATGCGTAGGAATATGCAAAATTAGAAGACCTAAAGTCGGAATCCAAGAATCTTTCCAACAATGTATACTAGTGTCGTTACCTATAGACTAGGCTAAATTCTCATGAAATAAGGGCCAAACCTTGGAAAGAACCTCCACAGATGCGAGCACTAGCTTCGACCAATGGAATCCCATCCAACTAGAGCTAGCTTCGGATGTCCTTCGGAGCATCCCCAAATAAATTGCCTAACCATTCACTCAATTTCTGGGCAAACTCTCTTGGGTATTATTATGGAATGCATAAAATAATTAGGGATCGAGAAAAGAATAGATTGAGCCAGTGTGACTCAACTAGCGACGGATAACTTCCTTATTTCCCAGCTTTGTAGTTTGGGTCGCACCTTTTCCACCACAAAATTCAAGGTGCTATTAGTGACCCTATCATGAAGAAAAGTCACCTCTAAATAAGTTCCTAGCTTCTGAGTTTCCTAAAATCCAAGCAACTTACTAATTTGTGAGCTTAAATCACTTTCAGTTCTTTTAGAGAAAAAATATTACTTTTCTGAGTACTGATCCTATGCCTAAAATACTCACAGAACTGTTGCAAGACATTTTTCAACACACACGCTTGCTCCAAGTTAGCTTTACAAAAAATAACCAAATTGTCTGCAAAGAAAAGGTGAGATAAAACAGGTCCTGAACATGACTGGCAAATAGGGTGCCACCTACCAAAATCAGTTGTTGCGCGAATAGAGTACCCTAACCTTTCCATTCATAAGACAAAAGGATATGGTGATAAAGGACACCCCTGTCTAACCCTTCTAGCTGGCTTAAACTTTTGAGTAGGAACTCCATTCCAAAGAATCTGCATAATAGAAGAGAAGATGGCAGACATAATCACTCTTCAAAGGGAATTTGATAAACCAGCAGCCAAAAGAGAAGCATCAATAAAATCTCTTCTTACCTTATCGTAGGCTTTCTCCAAGTCAATTTTTACCGCCATCCATTCCTTACCAATGCACTTTCTTCTCATCGAATGAATAAGTTCTTACGCTATAATTATATTATTAGAAATAGCGCACCAAACAATGAAGTCAGCCTGATTTTGATTGATGAAGTTAGGAAAAACCAATTTAAAACGGTTGGTTATAACTTTCATTACCAACTTATAAAGGACAGAGTAGAGGCTAATGGGACGAAATTGAGCGAAACTTTCTGGATTCTCTGTTTTTGGAATAAGGACAATCAATGTATTATTCAAATTCGGATCAATGTCCCTTCCTGCAAAAACCTCTTGTACCCACTCGCACGCAGCTAGCCCAACAATATCCCATTGATTCTAAAAGAAGAGGGCATGGAATCCATCACTCATCGAGGCTTTTAAAGGAGCCATATCAAATAAAGCCCACTTAATCTCCTAATCCAATAGTCGTTTCCCCAAAAAGTCAACATCCGAAGAGCTTAGCATAAGAAAAACGCCCAAAGAAAGACTCATCATGGACTTCGATTGCTCTCCATAAAGTTTCTGAAAAGAACCTATCTCCTCAAATCTAAAAATATTTTGATTCGAGCTGCACTTATCGTTATCAAGTAACAAAGCATTAATATGATTCAATTTCCTCTTTTGAATCGTGCAGCTATGGAAAAATTTTGAATTCCAGTCTCCCAGATGAAGCCAATCACATTTAGACTTTTGTTTCCAAAGTAATTCATCATGACTAAGAATATTCTCCAATTCGTCTTAAACATCCATCTCGATTTGGACTAAACAGTTAGAATCTTATCACTCCATAGCTTTTTGAGTGCTTGAAAGTGACTTAAATAGTTGCTTTTTACAAGTCCCTATAAAACCATAAACAGACCTATTCCATTCCTCAACACATGAGGTAAATTGAGATAAAGACTCAGTCACATTACTCGAATAGCTCCATTTGTCTTTGAAAAAAAGATGGGAAGTTAGAATGCTTTGTCCACCCAGCTAAGAAGCGAAATGGTGTACCCCTTGTAAGATTGGACTTCGACCTCATAGAAAGAAGAATAGGCCTATGGTTCAACTTAATTCGCGGAAGGTGAGAAACTAAATAGCTTGGAAAAGCTGACATCCATGCATCATTAGGTAATGCCTGGTCTAGTTTCACAAACGTCTCACCTCTCTACCAAGTAAAGGAAGGACCTGTAAACCCCAAGTCATGCAACTCAACTATTTCAACAAAGTCCCCAAAGAGCGTACACCTCCTCTCAACGACACAACTACTCCTCTTATCATTAGGTGAAAGAATGGCATTAAAATCTCCCATGATCAACCATGGAAAAGACCTTTGTGGCATGGAAGCCATCAAATCGTTCCAAAGAAACTCCACTTCCTCCTGTTCGAGCTACCATACACAAATGAAATAAAAATGGAATCGGAAGAAGCACTACCAAAAACCTGAAAAAGAATGAACTAAGGGTGATTCTGAATAATCTCGATCCTGACTGATTCCTTCCAACCCACCCAAATACCCTTTGAGAAACCAATAGCTTCAACACGATGAGAATAATTAAAACCAAATTAGCAATGACATTATCCGCTTTCTGTCCACTTACTCTTGGCTCCAATAGACATACAATATCTGAACCATACTCCAAATTATAAACTCAACAGATAAGGAAGTTTGGAAGTAGGTTATCCCAATCGGTCAACAATAGACAATAATACACTTGAGCATAAAAAAGACAATAAGAGCTCACAAATGTGTACAAGAGAATTATGAAAGTATTGAGTACAAAGGTTGTTTGATTGATGATTTTTTTTAATATACTTTTTTTTGTAGGATCTTTAGAAGCTAGTATTTATACCCCCTAATTGATTTCCAACTGTCGAGGTTATTGTGGTAGTTAATAGAGCCGTTGGGGATGTGAAAACCAGGGCATTTAGTACACTTGCAATAGCGAGTATCGATACCAGATAAAAATGTATCAATTTTTTTTACAATAAATGCTAAATTCAGTGACCGTTGAAGTTTAAATATCGATACCATAACAAATTTACCGATATCTTATAAAAAGGTATCAATACTTAGTTGATTTTGTGAGAAATAGAATGCCAATTTTGTATTGTTTATTTGAAGGGTATCGATATTTCAAAAATATCGATACTTGGCCAAAGAGATATCGATACTTTTTGGCCTGGAGCAATTTTGACTTGTTTGAAAAATAGTTTGATTAGTTAAAAGACTTTTAACTTGGTTAAAATCATTTTAAGTTGTTTTTAAAGTTGTTTCAAAAAATTTTTAAGAGCTCAAAGTAGATATTCAAAATTTTATCTCTTAGACTTCAATTTGAATAATCATTTTATCAATTTTGTTCGATTTTAACTTTTATTTAAAAACACTTCAATTTGTTATATCAAAATATTTTATTAAGTAAAACTTAGTTTAACAATCTCCCACTTTTTGACATAACAAAATATTTGGTAAATTTGTTTTTGAATAATTGCTCCCCCTTAATAAAAGTCATTTTGAATTTAAGGCCAAAATAAAAATTGACATACAATTGACATCCATTTTTACTTTAAGGAAAATGGTCACATAATTTGCATAATTTGCATAATTTGCATATGGTTAGCATAAAAGTAATTAATCAATTTACCTTAATTTACCTTTTCTTCTCCCCTTTTTGTTATATCAAAAGATAAATAAAACTTAAGGAGAAAAACATGGTTAGTTCAAAAAGATAGGAAAATTAAGAAATTAAGAAATAGAGAACTAACATAAAAAAATCACAAAGGTATCTTAGAATACAAAATAAAAACATTAAGGTGCATGACATAGGTAATAAACGAAAGTAAATGTGCAAATGTTATGAACAATGATATGCAAAATACAAGCCTAGAAATCTAGTCTAGTCATCATTGTGAGGTGAGAAGGAAGGCGTTGAAGGAATGCGAGCTAGGAGTGATGCCATTTGCATCTCTAATATCGATAACCTAGAATTAACCTCATCTTTGAGTCCTCAAACATCATTGCTCAAAGAATAGATAACATTGAGGATGACATCATTGATCTCGGATGAAGGTTGAGCTGCGTGAAAGGACGAAGCCGAATGAGAAACATGTTCGGGTGAAGGAATATGCTTGTGTGCTAGAATGTCTTCTGATGCAGTCATAAACTAACTAAAAATCTGACTAAGGCAAGTGCACCTATCAATTAATAGTATAGTTACGGTAAACAAATATATCATTCCCGCGAGGACTAAAAGTACTAGTAATTATTGTATTTCTATTATTTAACTGACAAATTGGAGAGATTAATTCAAACTAAAATTAACTAAATTAATTAACTAAAGAGCACGACAAATAATGAATCAGGAAATTCAATGATTAACAACCAAGAAGCTAAACAATACCCAGGAAAGAATTCACCTAGACTTCATCTGTCATTATCAATTTGAATTATACAATTTCTTCACTTAGTATCTTGATCCATAGAAATCCCCAAATTATGCTAATATTTTTTTCAAGATAAGAGCAACTAACTCTAGGTTAATTAATTGAAATTTCTTTCTAATTAAAACCCCTATTATCGTATTAACTCGATATATGGATTCCCCTATTAGATTTGACTCTAATACGTAGATTTATGTCGTCCTATTTCTAGGATTGCATGCAACTCGACTCAATTATGCTAGATCTACTCTTAAACAGGGTCTATTCCTCCTCTTATTTAAGCACATAAAATATGGATTAATGGTCCGAAAATATTAAACCAAGAATTAAACACAAATAATGGAGAACAAGATTCAAGTATTTATTGCGTAAAATGGAAATCAAAAGACAAAATTCATCATAGGGTTCATCTTCCCTAGGTATTTAGAAAATTAGTTCATAATAATAAATAAAAACATCTCAAAGATAGTATAACCACAAGAAATAAAGAAACTCATAATAAACTTCAAAGAAATCAAAAGGAGATCTTCAATCTTGATGGAAATCTACTTCAGAGTCAGCTTCAATGGTGTGTTTCAAGTTGTTTTCTTCATTATTCTCTAATAGCTTACTCCTCCTTCTTATCTTTTTCATATATAGGTCTTAGAATGCCCAAAAAACTTAAAAAATGTGTTTTTCTCGCCTGTTTGGAGTGCAGTTCGCGAAATCCACACGGTTTGGCACATGGCCGCGTGTTAGCCCGTATGGCTCACACGGTCGTGTATACAACCTGTGTGGAATGGCTCAACTCGTGTGACTCTTGAAACTTGCTCTGATTTTCTCGTTTTTCGCTCTTTTTGCTCCCAAATGCCCTCCTAAGTATAGAAACATGAATTTAAAGATTAGGAGCATACAATTCACCATTTTACATCGAATAATCATTCAAAAATGCATTAAGAATGAGGCTAAAACATATTACTTTTGGCATTTATCAAATACCCCCACATTTAAGCGTTTGCTTGTCCACAAGTAAAATTCTCAACCTACGTTCAAGTTAACTTTCCTTAATTTTTCGTTTTCATCAATAATGTTTCAAGATAATTCACAAACAATCATGCATTGGAAATTCAACCAAAAGGGCACTAAAGATTCAAGCAATCTAAGCCAAAATTTTTAAAGCACAAAAACGTAGGTGTCTCCCCTTATATAAATAATTACCTTAAATTCAAAATCAACAGGAATTGACATCCTCACTAAAGATCACTCAAAGCACTCAAAGTGTTTAAGGTTCAAATATTGTGCACTCAAAAGTCGAATAGGAAATGTCATTATCATAGGCTTAATTAAAAATCAAATCTCCACCACTATAAAATGAGATGACACACCAATCAAGAGGTCTTTAAAAGGTTGTAACAAAACTTAGGTTAAGGATATGAAAAATGCCAGAAAAGTCGGTTATAATTGAAATCGAGTTGATAAGTTACCAAACTAGCAAAACATTTAGTTGATGAATTAACATAATTTACATCAACAAGACTAATCAAGAATAAAAATGAGCTTTACAACAGAATATGCAACAAACGATTCAAGCTCAATAATATATATTTTTTATTTTTTCTCTTTTTTTAGAACAAAAATAAAATTTAGCAATTCAAAAAATGAAACATAGTTAGGCAACTAACCAAATCAAATCTCGACAAAAAGGGAGTCAATAACAAGGATAATTTACAACATACATATGGGTTATGGGTTAACATTAACGGGCTAGAAAAAAGATGTGTTAGGATCAAAGGGGTTTACTAGGGTTTAATTCAATAGGTAAGCTTTTTACAGGTTAAATCCTAAGTGCCTCTATCATCTTAGTATATTAAATTAATAATATGGTTTCGACATGCATAATCGAAGCAAGTTCTAGAATAACAAATCAAGTTAACATACTACAACAAAAAATAAAATGAGCAAGAAAAAATATATGCTTTATAGGCTTAAAAACACATAAAAAAAAATATGGTTTTGATGTCAAACTTGCAATTTTAAAATTTCAAGATAATAATTCAATTCAAGGAGACAACCTAAAATATTTGTTTCTGAAAAGGAACTTATCATGCTTGACTCTTTCGTGTCTTAAGGTATAAATCAACCAATACATAACAATCCACAAATTAATTCAAAACAACATCAATAAAAATTCCAAATAAAAAAATATTCACTCTAATGGAAGGTATGAGAAAATTACTTAAACACAACAAATAATTCAGGGATTTTATCACAAATATACAAACAACCTCCCAACACTTAAGATGTACATTGTCCTCAATATACAAACAAATATAAACACAGAATAAAAATAATATCAAAAGAGAGGGAGAGAACTGAAACTGCCATGAATTTGGATGAAATCGTAGAATAGTGAAAATCAGAATCGTGGTAAATCTAAATAAAGTACATGTTTCTGGGCAAACTAATAAGAAGATAAACACATATAAATAAAAAGATAAAGAGATTATATACTCGGATAAAAATAACCATCAAAATAATATAAACAACAACATAGTTCAAAAGAAAAATAAAAATAAAAAAGTCTTATAAATCAAAATAAAACAACTAAAAATAAAAATAAAAGTACAACGACAAATAATATAAATAAAGCAAATAAAAAGAAACGGATTAGTGATCGTCGTCGTAAAAGGCGTTAGGATCATGCGATGTATAATCAAAATAGGAGATATAAAGGTGCTGGAAAATCTGATGTAAAGCCGTGTCGATGGTATCGAAAAGCTCAAAGCATCACTGCTCAAAACGGTCAAACTGCTCGGAGAGATCCTCGAGTGCAATAGCGGGAGTGGCAATAAGGTGACTTGGAGGTGGACGGGAACGAGGTGGGTCCGCATGGCGAGGAGGATCATCATCTGGTAACTCCTCGTGCTCATCTTGAGGATCTGAATGAGACAATATATATCAATGGGGACCCACTCCATGTTGTCACTCAATCATCCTCACGCGACTTATAATCGATAATCTCTACGGGATCATTTGTCTAACCAGTGTAAAGGAGGATGTCTGCTCCGGAGTATCAAGGTGGCCAAAATACATTTCTATGCAAGTCACGTAAGGGCCCAAACAGATAGGACCCTTCCTACTACGGTTAATCTGATGGCAACAAGCGAGAGCGATAAAGTATGTAAGATTGAAGAGGTATCTCTGCGTCATGCACCAAAGAAAATAAACATCAGTCGTGCTCACGACCCCAGTACTCTTCTTACGTCCTGTCAGTGTGTGTACAATAAGAGCGTGGATATAACAGAGGACAGGAGGTAAGCATGTGGCTTTCGACTGGCTCGGGTTATAAGGTGTCACCATCTCTGCTATATCAGACCAACAAAGACTCATCGAGTTATAGATATGCCGATATAGGGTAGAGAACCCTGAAGTGCTCATAAACTTATCAGTCTAGATACCAAGGGTCAATCCAAAACCTGAGACGCTCAAATAACGCATTGTACCACCCAATCGGAATGAGGTAGTGCGTGGCTCATCATGTCTTGACATTGCGTGTTGCAGAAAAAATGTCGAGCATGACTCTAATGTAAACTCTGAGTAGGTAGGCTTGATGATGGAGAAAATACTGTCCCATAGAGTTGTCTCAATCAGTGTGCGCACTCTATCGTCCAAATGTATGTCTTGTAGGGCCGCCCAATCTATACAACGACCTAATCTCAAGGTTCTCTACAATAAGTGCTGATACAGATGCTTTTAAGGACCCGGAGGGAACTAGAGAATGGATGTCTTACGACTGAGGGAGGAATCGAGGATAACGTCACCCTCGGTGTCTTCCACTTTTTAGAAGCGGGAACGAAGACCTTATATTTACCACGAGTATTCGTCATAATGTATCTACAACAATATATGTCAAACAAATAAATCAATAGCAGTACAAAATAGTAGAGATACAAAACAGCAAATAGAATAAGACACATCAACAACCAACCCATCTCATGATGAAACTAGATCAGATAATTGAAACATAGACAATGGTTCCTAATACAAAAACTAAAACTAATACTACGTAGAGAAAATTTTACTAATTAATAAAGATATCTAATAATAAGAATTAGACTACTACTAAATAAACAGAAAAGTGAAAGAAAAAAATAAAACTCAAACTATTACTAATACGAAAGAAAGCAACATAAAAATGCTAATAGGACTAATAAACATATTACATAATAATAAAGATAATAATAAAAATAATAAAAGAAAGAAAGAAAATAAAATAAAAACAAACAAAAAGTGAGGGGGACAAATGGTGGGGAAGTTTAAACGGCGGTGGTGGTGACCAGAGGAGTAAATCACAATAATGGTCGTCGAAGAAGGAACAACGATGGTGGTTGGGCTCGAAAATGAAAGGAGAGAGTGGAAGGGGGTGCACGCAGGGTAGATCTAGGGTAGGTTGGTGTATTGTTCACAGTAAAAAGGCGACGAGCTCAGATGGTTCGCGCATGGCTTATTGTCG
>CM025145.1:9587070-9603721 GCA_013467495.1 Gossypium gossypioides | reverse complement strand
TGGTAATGCCTCGTACCCTATTCCAGCGTAGAATACGGGTAAGGGGTGTTACAATGTGACATCACTAGAGTCGGCCCTAATGTTTAGGTCGGGTTTGGGGTGTTACACCTATAGTCAATACAAACTCTCCATCCCATGACTGTTCTTATTGGAATAAACTTGTTCTTTTCATTAGCCACAAAAGTCATACCTCCTTTCTTAGGAACAACTTACTCAGGACTCACCCAAGTACTATCAGATATAGGATAAATAACTCTAGCGCCTAGAAGTTTAATTACCTCAGCCTTGACAACTTTTTTCATGTTGAGATTTAACCTCCTTTGAGCTTGCACACATGGCTTATACTCATCTTCCATTAAAATCTAGTGAGTGCAAAAAGAAGGACTAGTTCCTTTAATATTAGAAATTTTCCAAGCTATAGCTCTTTTGTGTTTCTTCAACACTTGCAATAACTCATCTTTCTCATTCAGTTTTAAATCCAAAGTAATAATCATTGGTAATGTAGAATTGTTTCCGTGGAAGGCATACTCCAAAGGATTTGGCAATTGCTTTAGTTCAAATTTGGGAGGTTCTTCAATAAAGGGTTTGAACTTTAGTTCTTTACTTATCTCAATAACCTCAAAAGCTTTCTGTCTTAGTGGAGACTCATTAGTATCTAAATTAGTTTTCATCTCATTTATCACAACATTATCTCCATCGACCTCCTCTCCTTGAACAAGACACAGTTCCAAGATGTCTTTATGAATAATTTCCTACAATGAATCTTGAATAGCATGATCAATAAAGTCGATAAAATAACAGGAATCATCTTACTCTCTAGAAAATCGCATGGCATCATAAATTAGAAAAATGATCTTATCATCACCTACCCTAAGCACAAGTTTACCATTACCCACGTTAATAATAGCTCTAGCAGTAGCTAAAAAAGGTCAACCTAAAATTAAAGGCACCTCAATATCCTCATCCCTGTCAAGTATAACAAAATCAACAGGGAATATAAATTTATCTACTTTCACAAGTACATCTTCAATAATGCTCTTAGGATATTTAACAAATCTGTCAGCAATTTGAATACTCATCTTAGTAGGTTTAGGTTCCCCAAGACCAAGTTGCTTGAACATTTCATAAGGCATTAAATTAATACTAGCACCCAAATCAACTAATGCTTTTTAAATGTTTAAACTACCAATAAAACAAGGGATAGTAAAACTTTCTAAACCTTTCAGCTTAGTAGGTAGTTTATTTTAGAGAATGGCTGAACACTTCTTATTGAGTTCCACAATGGATAGCTCTTTTAACTTCCTTTTATTTATCAATAGCTCCTTTAAAAATTTTACATATGTGGGCATCTACAAAATAGCTTCAACAAAAGGTAAGTTAATATGTAATTGCTTAAAAAGTTTAAGAAATTTACCAATTTGTTCATCCATGTGGTCTTTCTTTAACTTTGTTGGATACGGGATTGATGGTTTGTATTCTTTAAGCACCGTGTTTCAATTTTTTCAATTTTTGTCACACTATCATATTTGTCATCAGTTTCTTGTTTCAACTTCTTTTTAGGCTCTGACAACACTTCCCCATTCCTCAATGTAATTGTCTTCATTTGCTCATTTGGGTTTGGTTCAGTGTTACTAGGTAAACTATCTTGCTGTCTTTCCGAAACCAGTTTAGCAGGCTGTCCAATTTGATTTTCTAATCCATGAATTGATGCTTGCTGCTTTTTCAAAGCTATCTCAGTATTTTGAAATCAAGTTTCAGAAACTGAAATAAATTTAAGAAGCATCTCTTCAAGGTTCAGTTTCTTTTCTTGCTAAAAGGTTGTTGAAAACTCGGACAGGGTTGTGACCTTTGATTTCCTTGACCTGCCCAAGAGAAATTTGGATGGTTCCTCCAACCTGCATTATAAATATTGCTATAGGGGTTATTTTGAGATCTAGAATTATTACCCATAAAATCGACTAGTTCATGCTTCATGTTAGACTTGATGGGTGAATATTCTAAATTAATTATGCCCACTCCATTCGTATCACATTGCATCACTGGATTCATTTGTTTATAAAAATTTAACCATCAATTTTCTTACCAAGAGCTTCAACCTAATTTACCAACATAGAAACTACATCAATATCAAAAACTCCGGCTGCCTTAACAGGTTTTGCTCTTGTAACTTGCCATTGATAATTATTCAGTGTCATCTCTTTAATAAATTCTTGAGCTACTTCAGGTGTTTTGTTGTTCAATGTTCCTCCAACTGCTGCATCAATTATCTGTCTAGTCAAAGTATTCAAACCATTGTAAAAAGTTTGAACTTGGAGCCACAAAGGTAGTCCATGGTGATGACACTTTCTCAACAAATCCTTAAATCTTTCCCATGTATCGTAAAGAGTTTCTATATCAAACTAAACAAAAGAAGAGATGTCGTTCCTCAACTTAGCTATTTTTTCCAGTGAAAAATATTTTAATAAAAAATTTTCAGTCATTTGTGCCCAAGTAGTGATAGAAACTCATGGCAATGAATTTAACTACTATTTTTCTTTGCTCCTCAATAAGAATGAGAACAACTGTAAGTGTATGGCATCATCAGTAACGACATTAATCTTGAAAGTGTCACGAATCTCTAGAAAGTTGGCCAAATGAGCATTCAGATCTTCATCTTGCAAACCATCAAACTAAACATATTGTTGCATTATTTGAATTGTGTTCAAATTTATCTTAAAATTGTTTGCATTAACGTTGGTTTGACAATACTCGATTCAACCCCAATCAAAGTGGGCTTAGCATAATCATACATAGTCCGAAGGGCAAGACGTACGAGAGGTAGTTGATTATTTTGATTATCACCCATCTCCACAGTAATATCCTTTTCCTCTTGATCGTTTATTATATTCTGTTGACTGTGCCTTACTTCTTTAACCTCTCTATGATTTCTGCGAGCATTCTTTTCAATCTCACTGTCAAAAAGTAATGGATCCAACGGGTTTCCTCTGTTCATAAATAGAAATCAAAAGACATAATTCATCTTAGGTTTCATCTCCCTTAGGTATTTAGAAAATTAGATCATAATCGAAAATAAAAACATCTTAAAGACAGTATAACCACAAGAAATAAAGAAACTCATAATAAACTTCAAAGAAATCAAAAGAAGATCTTCAATCTTGATGGAAATCTGCTTTAGAGTCAACTTCAATGATGTTTTTCAAGTTGTTTTCTTTAATATTCTCGGACGACTTACTCCCCTCTTTTTATCTGTCATATATAGGTCTTAGAATGCCCAAAAAACCTAAAAATTACATTTTTCCACGTGTTTGGAGTGCAGTTTGCGAAATCCACACGGTCTGGCACATGGTCGTGTGTTAGCCCGTGTGGCTCACATGGCCGTGTGTACAGCCCGTGTGGCTCCTGAAACTTGCTCCAATTTTCTAATTTTCGCTCCTTTTGCTCCCAAATAATCTCCTAAGTATAGAAACATGAATTTAAAGGATTAGGGCCATAAAATTCACCATTTTATATTGAATAATCATCCAAAAATGCATTAAGAATGAGACTAAAACATGTTACTTTTGGCATTTATCATATTCAACAGCGGCTTCGATTTTGTCATCTTCATTTTCCGTCGGATGGTCACTCTTAATCCATGTACTGGTGGTGGCATCATAATGATATCCCGCACGATGAAGGGCCCCATAACTAATAGGTTGGTTAGAGGAAATAGAGGTGTCTCATGAGTGCTAATGCCTAACGTCCTAAACAAATATGACAAATAATTGCCACGGGGAAGGGTGATATTTGTATTCATCCCCCTCCCGATAGCCTTAGTAATTTCATTAAACATGATGAGGGCTAGGTTGGGACGCCTATTGAATTTAAAAGAATCAAGTCGTTAATAATCAGTGTTTTGAAGCTTAGCATGTTTTTTAAAAGGGTGAAGGTTCCAAGTTATGATCAAGTGGAGAACACAACCATGAAAGTTAAGTTCAAATGCTGATCTGGACTGAATAAAAAGGGTGGGATTACAAGGACCTTTTTCATCGAAGTTACCTCCAGAAGGCAAATAAAGATGATCACCATACTCTTCTAAGGTAAGACATGTAGGGATTTTCATTAAAAAAGAAGTGATGGCTATTATGGTGTCATTGGACTCATTGTGCTCGAATTTGGCATTAGAGAAAAATTCTCGAACAAGATTATAGAAAGATTATAGTAAGTGAACAATGAAATATTAAGGAAATCCATCCAACCCCAATTTTGCAAAATAGAAAGATAGACAAAATTAATACCCTCTAACATGACTATATCGACTTTCCTAGACTCCCAGACTCTCTTAGATGCAAAGTTTCTATCAAAATGGTGACATGAGGCATCATTATGAAAACATTCATTAAATTATTATGTAGGGCCACTAGGTTGGTGGGATGATGAGGTACCGGTTCTTGGTCTTTTCTCAAGAGCCATAACTAGAGAATTAAACACTAAAGTTCAACTAAAACTCTAAAAAAATTCATTTGGGAATTTTGTCAAACACTTGGTGTGCAAGGGTTTTAGGTAAAAAAATTTAAGAAATGTTTAAGAATAAGAAACCCCCTGCAACAAAACGCAATAAATATAATCCAAATCAACCCAATAAATCATCAAGAAGAACTATTTAACCTACATTTTATAAAGTAAAAAATTTAAAAATTCTAGGGCGTACCTTCAAAATGTTGAAATAGTGAATATCTTTAAGCAATATTGTTGAAATCTTAATGGAAGGATGTTTAAAAGGATTGAAAGGTCAAGATTTTACCCCTCCCCCCAAAAAAAAAGAGTTTCGAAGAGTTTTAAAGAATGAGAGGAGAATTTTTGGATGGAAGGGAAAATATTTTAGGTTTTGAATCAAAACTGTTTTGAAACAGCATGCAGATGCCTTTAAAACCCAGTGATATTGATATTTTTTAATGAGTATCAAAATTTTTTTAATTGGTATCGATACCAAATTGCAATTCTATTTTCCAAGTGCAATAAAATTGCAAAAACGAGATTTTTAGGTCCTTAGGGGTTTTAAGTGTCCTAAAATGACTCTATAGGAATTCTTAATGGTTTCTTATGCATGAAAATGCATAATTTAAGAATGATGCATATGAGTCATGAAAAAAAAAAACAAAAAAAAGACTAAGTTAACAAAAATTAATTCATTCTAGGAAGTTCAAAAGCATAAAAAAAATCATGTTAGACTAACGAGGTCAAAATAGAACAATTATCCATATGAAAACTCCCCTAACTTTTTACATATAAGAGCCATATAAATCATGCATATATACTTTTGCAATCAATTTTAAGTCATAAAATAGTTTTAAAATAACAGTGTTAAAATTCATTTGAACACGAAATTAAGGCAATGTAGTAATACCTAATTCTCCTCTATGTGTCCAAAATCTTTGTAATACCTAATTTTCCTCTATGTGTCCAAAATATTTCTTTGTCTAAAGGTTTTGCAAAAATATCTACTAATTGATTTAAGCTGTCAACAAACTCTAGAACTATTTCTCCTTTTTGGGAATAATCTCTAATGAAATTATGCCTTATTTCAATGTGTTTAGTGCTAGAATGTTGGATGTGATTTTTAGTGAGACAAATATTACTAGTATTGTCACACTTGATAGGAATGGTATCTATATCAATTCAATAGTCCTTAAGTTGTTGTTTCGTCCATAAAACTTGATCACAACAACTACAGGCAAAAATATATTTCGCTCTGGTAGTGGACAATGCAACACTATTTTGTTTCTTTGAAAACCATGATATACGCATGTTGCCTACGAATTGACAAGTACTGGAGGTGCTTTTCCTATTTGATGAAATTAGAGATGAATGCTCTAATGTATTGAGGAAAAAACTCTCTCAAAGTATGTATTTCTTAGAAATATGTACAATTATATATACATGTAATATTGAATCAACTTAGGAAAGAATATTTATTAATTAGAATCTCTAAAAAAATAAGATGTAATCTCTAAAGATATTATTCAATGCTATCAAATAATCAAATATTCTCAACACTCCCCCTCAAGTTGGTGCATAGATGTCTCGCATGCCTAGCTTGCAAAGAAGATTATGGTAAGTCTTACAGTTGAGCCCTTTATTAAAAACATCAGCCAACTGTTTTTCGGGTGCTAGATAAGATAGACTTAAGGCACCACTGACTACTTTTTCCTTGATAAATTGGCGATCTATTTCGATGTGCTTGGTTCTATTGTACTATACTGGATTTTGAGCTATGTTGATGGTCGCCTTGTTACCACAGTACAAGGTTGATCCTTTTTCATTCAACAACTTTAGCTCTTATAATACCTTTTGTAGTAATAAAAACTTACAAACACCTTGAGTCATGGCCCTATATTCAACCTATGCACTTGATCGAGCTACAACACTTTGTTTCTTGCTCCTCCAAGTGACTAAGTTTCCTCCCATAAGAGTACAATAACCTGTTGTAGACCTTCTATGATCAAGAGAGCCAGCCCAATCAACATCTATAAATACTTCTATCTTGAGATGACTATTTTTTTAGAAGATAATACCTTTGCCTAGTGCAGACTTCGAATAGCACAACATTCACAATACTACCTGCATATGAGCTTCACGAGGATCATGCATAAACTGGCTTACCAAACTCACTACATAGGCTATATCAGGCCGAGTAGGAGCGAGATAAATCAATTGTCTAATGAGTCTTTGATATCTCCCTTTATCCACCATCTCACCGATCCCTGCTTGTAATTTGTGATTACTCTCAATAGGTGATTCTACTGGTTTACAACCTAACATGCCGGTCTCTGTCAGAAGATCTAAGACTTTCTTTCTTTGGGAAATAAAAATCCCTTCTTTCGATCTGGTCACTTCTATTTCGAGGAAATATTGTAACTTTCCCAAGTCTTTGATTTCGAATTCCTAGGCCAATTGTTTCTTAAGCCAGGCCATTTCTTCTTTATCATCTCCTATTATAATTATGTCATCAACATAAACTATAAGGAGATTAATCTTACCCTTGTAATGTTTTATAAAGAGGGTATGATTAGCATTACTTTGTCGATAGCCAAATGACACCATGACCTTATTAAATCTGTCAAACCAGGCTATGGGAGATTGCTTTAGTCCACATAGGGCCTTTTTCAATCTACATACCTTTCTTTGAGTATTTTTATCCTTGAATCCTGGAGGAACTTTCATATACACTTCTTCTTCAAAGTTTCCATATGAGAAGGCATTCTTTACATCAAACTGCTATAAAGTCCCAGTCAAGATTTGTTGTACATGATAAAAGGATCCTAATCGTGTTCAATTTAGCATTTGGAGCAAATGTTTCTTAATAATCCACTCCATATGTCTGAGTGAATCCTTGCGCTACTGATCTGGATTTGAGTCTTTCAATTGAACCATTAGCCTTTATACTTGATAGTAAACACCCATTTGCAGCCAACCATTTTCTGCCCCACAGGAGGATTAACCATTTCCCACGTCTCATTTTTACTAAAGCCCTCATTTCTTCAATCATAGCCTTCTTCCATCTTGGATTAGTGATTGCTTCTCTCTAATACTGTGGAATAGACATAGAGAACAAAAACAAAGCAAAAGCTCTATAGGATGGGATAAGGAATCATAAGAGACAAATTCAGAGATAGAATGTACAGTGCAAGTTCTAACACCTTTTTGTTGGGATATTGGTAATTCCAAGTCAGTAGCAAACGAAGGTAAAGAAGACTCACCTGACAATGAAGAGTCAAGGCATAAAGTAGATTGTATGATGGCATCTTCTTTCTTACCTTTTCTATTGTATGTCCATAAATTAGGCCTATCTAACAACCATCCACTAGTCTTCTCTTAAACCAAAGTCTCTAGTGGAACTAAATTCTCCATCGGAAGAGTAGCAGAACAATGTGTCATCTCTTCATTTTCAATAAACTCCCCCTGAAGAGATGGTTTTGATGAAGAAAAGTAGGATTCATCCTCACAAAATATTACATCCATACTTACATAATACTTTCTAGATGGCGGGTGATAACATTTGTAACCCTTCTATGAGAAAGAGTATCCAATGAAAGCACATTTGACTGCTTAAGGATCCAGTTTGCTCCTATGTAGAATATGAACGAAGCAAACACAACCAAAGACTTTCGGTGAAATTGGGTAATCTGTCTTGCCCTGTAAGATTTATATGAGACTTTTAAAATCAAGGACCCAAATAAGCATGTGATTAACCAAAATCACATCCCCCCAATAAGGCTTTGGAAGATTCATAGTCAACATTAGTGATCTAGCAACCTCCAAAAGATGCCTATTTTTTCTTTCGACAACACCATTCTAAGCACCTGTACCTAGACAACTGGTCTAATGAAAAATCCCATATAATTCCAAATGATCTTTAAAGTTATACTCAGTTCCATTATCAGTTCACAAAATTATAACCATAGCATAAAGTTGAGTAGTAATCAATTTATGAAAAGAATGAAAACACGAGAAAACATCACTTTTGGACTTTAATAAAAATACCCATGTCATCTGAGTGCAACATTCAATAAAAGTAACAAACCAACGATTACCAGATAAAGAAGTAAGGCGAGTAGGGCCGCAAACATCCGAATGAATAATTTCAAAAGGAACATTACTTTTATTATTACACAAAGTATAATTGTTTCTTATATGCTTAGCAAACTCACAGGCATCACAAACTAAAGAGTCTAACTGAGTTCTGGAAAACAAATTAGAAAACATCTTGGCAAGAACAGTAAATGATGGATGTACGAACCGCCTATGCCATTGAATTATCTCTTGGTTGACATCTTTATTATCTCCAAATAATGCTTGAGACATACTAGACGATCGATCCAGGAGATATAAGTCATCGCACAATCTACCACTGCCAATCATCTTCCCTATTTGGAGCTCTTAAAAGACACAGTGATCGAGAAAGAATTCAAGTTTACAATGTAAGGCTTTAGTGATAGTACTAGCAGATAAAAGGTTAACTGAGAATTTAGGGACATAGAGGATAGAGAATAAAGTGATATTGGGAGTACAAAAAAAAGAACTTGTTCCAGAGATGGAGGTAAGGGGGTCATCGACTAGTTGCACACTATCTTTAAAAGGACAAGCAGTATAATTAAATAACCTTTTGTTTGACCCTGTCACATGTCTATTCACACCAGAATCAATAATCCAAAAGTTAGAAGTAGAAGAAACATTTAAACTAGTACCTGATTTCACATTATTAGACTTGGCAATTGAGGTAGAGTCCAATTGAGACAAGAGGCGTCGAAGATGTTGAATTTCGTCCGAGGTAAAACTTTCAGCAGAAGTGGACTTATCCTCTATTGTTACAAAGTTTGACAAATTTGCTTGAGGCCAAGAATTACCCACTCATTTTCCAGCACGACCTCGAGTGGGACGACCATGCAACTTCCAGCAGAAGTCTTTAGTGTGCCGAGGCTTACCACAGTAGTCACACATCAAGTAATCATTGGCAGACTTACCACCCGATGGACCATTTTGGTTAGTAATGAGGCCAACTGTCTCTAAAGGTGGATTATAGAGCATAACAACATGACGACTCTCCTCCTGTTGTACATAGGAGTATGCCACATGGAGAGAAGGGAACGAAGTCTTGTCAAGAACTTAAACCTGAATTTGATCATACTCAGTATTCAACCCAGCTAAGAAATCAAAAACACGCTCCTTTTCCACCATCTTCTAAAATTTTTCGGCATCTTTGACACAATTCACTTGAAAATCTTGATAATAATCAAATTCCTGCCACAACCCACTTAATTTAGCAAAATATTGAGAAACCGTAAGCTACCCCTATTTTATACCATGGACCTTATTACGAATCTAAAAAATTTGTGTATTATTCCCAGCACGAGAGTAGGTGAAAATAACAACATTCCAAATCTTTTTCGCGGTACCAAGCAACAAATATGTTTTAGAAATATGGGTTTGCATAGAGTTGATAAGCCATGCCATAACAAGAGATTTCGTTGAATCTCACCGACTAAAGGTTGAATAAGTCAGTTTAGGTTTCAACAGTTTACCGGTGATGTATCCCTACAAGCCACGAGCCCTGATAAACAACAAGCAGGACCTTGACCAAGAAAGGTAATTATGTCTATCAAGCTTTACAACACTAATTTGCAACAAGGGATTATCGATTGGAATAATGAGCTTCTCGTCTTTAGACATACTGCTGAAGAAAAAATAACTAATGCCCCCAAAAACAAAAAACATATGTTTGCAAAAATTAGAATAAAAAATACCCAAAAAATACTAAAAAAGATCCCTCACAAAAAAAAAAGGCAAAAGACCCTACTAATCGGAGGAGGATGATCGGAAGGGAGCAGAGAGCACAACGGTAGCAAGTGAAGTTCATGTGTGACGTGTGAAAAAAATTGTTGTAGATTGTGGCGACACATGAGGACCACGCGCGGGTCTTCTGGTCACCAGATTCTAGGGTTTCACCGATGAGTGGATGTCAACTCCAATGGTAAGGGTGGTGAGAGAAAAAATAAGGCTAGGATGGAAAGTACCAATTTTGTGTTACTAAGGTTTTTGGGAAAAAAATTATTCAGAAAAAAAATTCCCAAAAATCGGATAAAAAATCTTATACCATTATGAAATTAGAGATGAATACTCTAATGTATTGAGGAAAAAAATCTCTCAAAGTATTTATTTCTTATAAATATGTACAACTATATATACATGTAATATTGAATCAATTAAGGAAAGAATATCTATTAATTAGAATCTCTAAAAACTCATATGTAATCTCTAAAGATACTATTCAATGCTATCAAATAATAAAAGATTCTCAACGCTATCTAATTTGCATCCTTCAAAATCCACATCCGAGAATACATGCAAGCTAAAGGATAAATCTTTAGGGTACCAAAGACCTAAATTAGAAGTGTCTCTAAGGTATCTAAAGATTCTCTTAAGGGCATGTAAATGTGATTCTTTAGGACATGATCGAAATCGAGCACACAAGCAAACACTAAACATGATATCGGGTCTACTTGCAGTATGATAAAGCAAAGAGCCAATCATAGACCTATATAACTTTAAGTCAACACATTTACCTTCCTCATCTTTATCAAGTTTTGTTGAAGGGCTCATAGGAGTAGCTTGTGGTATGAGTTTGTCCATCCCAAACTTCTTGAGCATATCCTTTGTGTACTTAGCTTGATTGGTGAAGATTTCATCATTTATTTGCTTGATTTGGAGTCGCAAAAAGAAAATTAGTTCTCCCATCATGCTCATATCAAATTCACCTTGCATTAACTTAGAAAATTCTTGACAAAAAAGATCATTAGTAGAGCTAAAAATGATATCATCAACATAAATTTAAACTACTAATAAATCTTTGTCTTTTCATTTTATAAAAAGTGTTAACCTTCCCTTTACAAAAGCCTTTTTTCAACAAGAAAATTTGATAATCTTTCATACCAAACTCTAGGAGCTTGTTTCAAACCATTTAAAGCTTTTGAAATTTTAAAAACATGGTTTGAAAGTTTTGAATCTTCAAAACCAGGTGGTTGTTCAACATACACTTCTTCATTTATAAAACCATTTTGAAAAGCATTTTTTACAGCCATTTGATATAATTTAAAGCTATTAAAGCATGCAAAAGCTAAAAGCATTCTAATGGCTTTCATCCTAGCTACGAGAGCATAAGTTTCATCATAAACTATTCCTTCCACTTGAGTGTAACATTCAGCAACAAGTCTAGCCTTGTTCCTCACTATGTTAGCACTCTCATCTAGCTTGCTCCTAAAAACCCATTTAGTAACTATAGTAGATTTACCATGAGGTCTTTCAACTAGGGTCCACATTTTACTTCTCTTAAATTGATTTAACTCTTCTTTCATAGCCAATATCCAATATTCATCATTTAATGCTTTTTTTTATATTTTTAGGCTTAATGCATGAAATAAATGCAAAAAAAATTACAAGTATTTCTAAGAGAAGATCTAGTAGTTACCCCTTTTGATGGATCTCCCGATATCTTACCATCCTTCACATAGTTGAACTCTCTTAGATGGGTGATTTTCCTTTCCTTTATTGTAAGCTCTTCTAGAGCATCTTGTGTTTGTTCTTGAATCTTCTCACTTGATGATTGATCCTCTTTATCATTATTATTAAAAAAAATTTGCATCATCATCATCATCACAAGAATCCTTTCTAAGAGGAGGGTTAGATTAATAAAAATAACACTTATAGACTCTTTTGCCACTAAAGTTCTTTTGTTAAACACTCAAAAAACAAAACACATGCATCCAAAGTGATGAAAATAGCTAATGTTAGGTTTTTTTTTATTTTTGAAAAGTTCATATAGAGTTTTCTTTAAAATAGGCCTAATAATTACTCTATTAACAACATAGCAAGCGGTGTTTGTGGCTTCTGCTCAAAAATATTTTGGTAAATTATTTTCACAAAACATAGTTTTAGCCATTTCCTCTAAACTTCTATTTTTTCCTCTCAACAACTCCATTTTGTTGAGGGATTCTAGGTGCAGAAAAGTTATGAGTAATTCTATTTGAGTTACAAAAATTTTCAAACCCAAGATTTTGAAATTCAATTCCATAGTCAGTTATAACACTAGTGATAGAGTAACAGTTTTCATTTTGATTCATTTTTGAAAATATGATTAATTTTTCTAAAGCTTCATCTTTAGTACTTAAGAAAAAAACTCATGTAAATCTAGAATAATCATCAACAAGCACAAAAGCACATTGTTTTCCACCCAACCTAATTGTCCTAATAAGATCAAACAAGTCTATGTGAATTAGTTGAAGAACTCTACTAGATGATACATCATTAATAGGTTTAAAAGAAACTCTTATATGTTTACCCTTAAAACATGCATCACAAACTTTTTAAAATTCAAAATCAATTTTAGGCAATCGTCTTACTAAGTCATTTTTAGCTACTTTATGCAATATGCTCATGCTAGCATGTCGTAGTTTTCTATGTCATAATAAAGAATTTTTTCACTTTTAGCAACAAGGCATATGAGTGAATCATGCAAATCTTCAAAATGCACCATATAAACATTTCTTATCCTATGTCCCACAAGCATAATCTTATTAGACACATTGTCAACTATTTTACAACCATTAGACTCAAAAATGACATTGAGACCACTATCACACAATTGACTAATACTAAGTAGATTATGTTTAAGACTGTTGACATAAAGAACATTTACAATAATAATTGAAGAGTTTTTATCAATAGAGTCTATTCCATCTACTGTTCCTTTAGAGTTGTCACCAAATGTAACTACTCCTCTATTTTTAGGCTTCAAATCGACAAAATGGCTTTTGTCACCAATCATGTGCTTTGAGCATGCACTATCAAGGTACCATGAGTTTTTTAGTGAATTCTCCACCTTAAAGTAGTGCTCTTTTTCCTACAAACATAGAATTAAACTTTGATTTTTGGTACCTAAATTCTTTTGGGTCCATAAGCATTAGTTCTTATAATTTTAGTCCATTTAGGTATCCATTTTGAAAGGATGTCTTTATTTTGAGAACTTATGAGTTATTTTAGGACCCATTTACTTTTAATAAGTTTTACTTTGTAAAACTTTTTGGGACCTCTATGTTTATAGAAATTAAAGCTAGTTTTGACAAAGTTTTGTTTGAGCTTTCTCTTCTAAAAAATATTTTTGGTAAAACTTTTTAGAGTAAGCTTTTCACTCTTAAGCAACTCAAACTGCTTTTGATGATCATCATGAACCTTAGAAAGCAAATTATGCAAGTCAAAATTCTTTTTTTTTTCAAAATCATTTATACTAGCTTACATATCATTTATTTTACTTTAAATTTCATACTTGACTTTGGAGAGTGAATTATTTTCATCTTTTAGTTTTGAAATAGTTTCTCTGTATTTTGAAACCATTAATTCAAACTCCAAACCCAACTCATCATTGACATCTTGTAACTCATCAAAAGAATAAGAAGTTGAATTAGATGAGTTAGAAGTTACCTTAGAGTCGTCGATGGCCATAAGGCAAAGGTTGGCTACTTCTGGATCTTCATTCTTGGATTAATCTTCATCACTCCAAGTAGCAACATAAGCCTTGAGTTTTTGTTTGTTTGACCCTCTTTTCTTTTATTGAGGACAATCAAACTTGATGTGTCCCAGCTTCTTGCATTAATAGCATATGGTGGGGTCCTTCTCCTTGGTAGATTCAATCTTAAGTCCTTCCTTCTTTTGGAATTTTCTTCCTTTATTGGACCTCATAAACCTCTTGAATCTTCTTGTAAACATGGTCATCTTTTGATCTTCAGCCACATCTTCATTAGAATCACCTTCTTCTATTGTGAACTTGAGGGTAATACCAACCTTAATCTTTTCAACTTTTTATTCTCATTTATTCACTCCTTTAAGTCATTTCAAGAGTAAGCAAAGAACCAATTATCTCATCTAATGAAAGAGTCTCCAAATTTTTAGCTTCCTCTATGGTTGTAACTTTGGCATCCCAAGACATTGGCAAGCTTCTAAGCATTTTCCTCACTACCTCTTCATTTGGATAGGTCTTTTCGTAGAATTTGAGCTCATTAATGATGATGGTAAATCCATCGAACATAGCTTTGATGTCCTCATCGGGCTTCATCATAAACGTCACATATTTGAGAGTGAAAATTCCCACCTTTGATTTCTTGACTTAATTAGTACCCTAATGAGTGACCTACAATTTGTCCCAAATTTTCTTGGCATTGGCACATGATGATACCATACTATACTCTTTTGGACCAAGTGCAAAAAAAAGAGTGTGCATGGCTTTGGCCTTGAGTTGTATGCTTCTCTTATCTTCCCTATTCCATTCCTTCTTGCTCTTTGGAATTAAGATCTCTCTTTGCTTTTGAGGTATGGATCAACCATCAATGATGATGTCCCATACGACAAGATTGTTGGCTTATATAAACAACATCATTCTATTCTTCCAATATGAATAGTTTTCACCATTGAAGTAAGGAGGTTTATTAATGAATTAAGACTCACCAACCATAATAAAGCCGAAAAAAGACGTCATCTTGTATGGCTTGAATATATAGAAGTTGAGCTACCTTGAGGATCTTTTTTTGGTTGTTAGACTGTCTTTTAAAGACTAGCTCTGATACCAAGCTCAATTAATCAAACTAAAATTATCAATAATGGGTGAATTGACCTTTAAAAATTTTGGTGGAAAAAAAGAAAGAATATGAAATAATGAACAAAAAGATTTACAGTGGTTTGGCCCCAATTGCCTACTCTACTACCTTAGCTTTCCAAAACAAAGGATTTTCCCAAATTCACTAATTTGTTCAACCTTTTAGGATAAGGTTTAACCTTACAACTCTCTTATGATTTCTATGCCAACTCTTAAGATAAACCCTCTCAAAGAATTACAAAGAAGCAAACAAAGAAATAATTCTAACAAGATCAGAATGTTTGCCAATTAAGCACAAATAGACAAGAATACACTTAAGAAAATGAAAGATAATAAGAGCTCACAAGTGTGTACAAGAGAATTATAGAAGTATTGAGTACAAATGTTGTTTGATTGATGACTTTTTCTTGAATATACTTTCTTCTTTTTTGTAGGATCTTTAAAAGTTGGTATTTATACCCCCTGATTGATTTCCAACTATTGAGGTTATTGTGATAGTTAATAGAGCCATAAGGGATGTGAAAACCAGAGCATTTAATACACATGCAACAACGAGTATCAATACAAGATAAAAAGGTATCGATATTTTTTTTTGCAATAAATGCTAAATTCAGTGACCGTTGAAGTTTAAATATCGATATCATAACAAATTTATAGATGCCTTAAAACTGGATCGAAACTTAGTTGATTTTGTGAGAAACAAAATGTCAATTTGGTATCGTTTATTTGAAGAGTGTCAATATTTCAAAAATACCGATACTTGGCTAAAAAGGTATCGATACTTTTTGGCCTGGAGCAAGTCTAACTTGTTTGAAAAATAGTTTGATTAGTTAAAAGACTTTTAACTTGGTTAAAACCATTTTATCTTGATTTTAAAGTTCTTCAAAAATTTTCTAAGAGCTCAAAGTAGATATTAAAAATTTTATCTCTTAGACTTCAATTTGAATAATCATTTTATCAATTTTGTTCATTTTAAATTTTATTAAAAAACATTTCAATTTGTTATATCAAAAAATTTTATCAAATAAAGTTTAGTTTAACACTATTTGTTGTATTCAATCTGGCTTTTAAATGTAATCAGAACACAATCAGCAAGGCATAAGTTATCTATTAGTTATACAGTGAAGTATCACATAGGACTATGAATCGATTGGAAGTACTAAATTGAAGAGATATAGAGAAATAAGGAATTAGTATGGAGAGTGTATTCAAAATAAGGATGTGAAAATGTACGTTTGAAGAAGGTATTTGTCATTTGTGCACATGATCATTCTTGAATTATGGTGAAGCGATGACTTAGAGTTAAATATGCTACAGTAATAGTGTTTCAGTTATGTTGATCTTGGAAAGAGACTTATAAATGCTCGGACAAAAGGCGTGCGTGATGTAACACCCCAAATTCAGTCTAAACTTTATGACCAAATCTGGCGATGTCACATTGTAACACCTCTTACCCGTATTCAACGCTGG
>CM025145.1:9541464-9577410 GCA_013467495.1 Gossypium gossypioides | reverse complement strand
TTTCTCGTTGATATAAAACTCCTAAATAACTTAAAATACTTAAAAAATATCCAAATTTTAAAATAAATAAATAATAAAATAATAAAACTTAATAAATACAATATTAGACTCATATATAATAAAAACTAAGCCTAAAACTTGAACCCAATATAATTTAAACTCGAATTAAAAGCCTGAAACTTGTAATTTCTGTAATAATCCCGTCCAAAAATTTTGTTCGCCCAGTCTTCACTAAAACGGTCATAACTTGAGCTCCCAAACTCAAAATCGAGTGATTCAAAGTGCATATCTAATATAAGAAATATCTCTTCAAATGTTATGTAAACATATAAGCCCATAAATGTCTAGATCCCATCCAAAAATTCGTCGCAAGTTGACTAATCTTTTTAGCTTGAAAATTGGCAGCTTGGTTGAATTGATTTTAATAATTTTCACCCATTTCATGTATGTATCATTCCCCTTTTCCTTGAAAATATTCATCCTCACATATTGTCTTTGATCGAATATTGGTTTGATTTGCTTGGCCTTTGACCTTGTTCTTGGGCCTTGAGGTAGCGTAAGCCCATCACATCCATGGGCCTAAAATTGGGTCTTGAGGCTTGCATCATGACTTTATAGGAAAATAATTTAATTTGGTAAATTAATTAATATTTTGGGAAATAGGAAAAAAATTAGTTATTAGGTTTGTTAAATTATATGTGTTAGTTAAATGTAGAAATAACACATATTACGCCCAATACATTAGGGGCAGCAAACCCTAGTCCCACTAAAGGTTGTCGTCGCCCCTTAGGGTTTCCTAACAAGGAAACATTGTTTTTCTATTAAAATATTATTACTTAATTACCCCTTGTTCAAGTAAAACTCTTGTACCTTTTTCCTATAAATAAGAATTATAGAATGACCTACTTGATATGCTAATTGAGCATCATTACTCTACTGAAAAGTGGTGACAATTTATTTACAAAATAAATTCTATTCTCTATTAAGCTCAATTTTTTTTTCGGTTTTTTATAGAAAGAAATTAATTTTCCCATTGAGAGTTAATCAAAGTTTTCATTCTATGAATTTGGTTCATATAGTTTGAGCCTACATTCAAAGCAAGCTGGGGTTTGAGGATAGCGGAGAAGATCGTTTGATAGAAAACTAGGAAACGACCTAGATTGCCTCACTTAAAGCACAAGTAATAATTTGGTCTAGGGTTTATTACTATAAATGTCACAAGGTTCTATTTTAAGAAAAATTGTAAACTTTCAATATGTTGAAAACATTGTTTTCTAAACAAATTTTTTCCAACACAATCATGGGACTTTATCCCTCTAGCCTAGGCCTCATAATAGGGTGATTAGTGTCAACCTAGAGTGTTGTTGGATGTGATGGGTGAATTGATGGATGTGATGGATTAATGGGTGCATACAAGGGTCTTCTCAATATATCTTCTTCAGATCGTGTGGGTCTTAAGACGGTGATGCTTGGGTGAGGGTGTGAAGAGGTTTCAAGGGAGAAGATTGCTGGTTACGATCGTCATGGAGTTGCATCATCATGATCCAAGTTGGTTTGTCTAAGTTGGTCCACATAGGTTTGGGCTTTATATTAGTGGGCCTTTATATTTTATTTGTCCCCCATAGGCGAAAGGCGGGTTATAAAATAACTTAGCTTGAGATGTTGATAAATGCATAAATTCTAATGTATTTGTGATAAATTTTCCTTTCAATTGTACTATTTAAGTCTTTAGTTATTTTATTTTATCTCATATTTTATTTTTCATGGTTTAGATGAAATAATTGGATAAAAGTGAGAATAAAGATTAATTTTGCAAGTTTTTGTGGATTGGAATTTCAACTCACTCTACTTTAGTATTTTGGTCATATCTTGGGCCCATAATATACCATTTCAAAGGAAATTTGAAGATCTAACTAGACTTAGTTCATGAATTGAACCTAAAAATGTCAGAAAAATGCCCAAAAATGTCCTAGAAGTTTGCGAAGCAAATTTACCCAAAACCTAAAAATTTGTTTCAATTTACTAAGGGCACTTTATCTTTTCTCCCTTATAAGAATTTTTCTCTATAAATACATAGTTTTAAGTTTAGAATTAGATATAGTCTTAGATAGTCACCTTCAGTATTATTTTGATTTTGTGTTTTATTCTCTCCATGACTTGCTAAACTATTTTCAAGTCAAAGAAATTTTAAAGTTTTGATTCTTCAAGTTTGTAAGACTATTTTTTTTCTTTATCCTTTTGTATTTGCATATCTTCTACTTTAAATACAAATATTCAGGTTTATTGAATATATAGCTCATATTTAATAACTTAGAATATTTGTTTATCAGTTAGAATTGTTTAATTATTCTAATACTTGTGACAAATAGTGTGATTAAGTATAAGCTATAGATTCAATTCATGTTATGTGGATATGTGATCTAGTCTAAATAAACCCTACTGATGTGTGTTTGTTGGCTAGAATTGAGTCTTTTTAGTTCTTAATGCTATTAATAAACTAAATTCTAGATTCTTCATTATAGGGTTGTTTATTAATAAGGGAAATAATTTTAATGAGCTTCCTCTTAGTTATCTGTAAGGTAAGGTGAGATTAATTGCTAGGTTCTTCATTAGTAACTATAACCAATTTATCATAGAATATTGAAATTCATCTTTATATCAATGATCAAACATATGAATCAAAAATAAGATTTTACCATTAATTAGATTCTCATGACGTCGATTTTTGTATATTTTATTTTGTTATCTTTCTTTTGATAGATTTAATTTTTATTTTTATATTCAAAACCCCTTTATTTTTATTTTACTTTTTTATTAAATAAATAAGATTATCACCAATATTTGTGGATTCAACCGTACTCATTACTATATACAAAATTTATATTTTTGAATAGGAATTTATTTTTGTTGGTTCTGATAACCATCAAATTTTTACGTTATTGTAGGGTATTGATACTGGTGGTTTTATTTCTCTTTAGAATCCTTAACCTTGGATAATGGTTTCATATTCACAACAATTCAAATTCAATTAAGACTTTCCAAGAAAAGTGAATAAGTAGTACATATTTCTTCTCTTGAGAATTGAATTTCTAAATTAACCTATCTTGTTTGAAAATTGGCTATAAGAAATTCTCAACAAGTGAAGGCTTGTGGTATTTATGTTGATTACAATTAGTGCATTATATGTGTCCCAGATTCCAAAATAATTCTTGTAATAGTCCGTTTTTCAGTGGTGTCAGAAATAGTGGTTTTGGGACCACAATTCCGACCAATGAGTCAGTAATTTTTATTTATTTAATATTTACAGGGTTATGGTAGCGTCGTATTAAAATTTGTTCATAAAATTTTAACGTTTGGAGAATTACCTAAGTAAAAAGGACTAAATCGTAAAAGCTGCAAAAGTCAATCGCTATTAGTTTAATTGTACTAAATGGCTATGAAACCATGAATTGAGGGTTATATATAGTAATTAGACCTATTTAGGTTGTGGTGGACAGTTAGTGGGTTTTAATTATGAAATTTTGGTTATTTTTAAAGGTTAAAATGGTAAATTAATTAATAAATAATAAAGGAAAACAAAAAAGAAAAGCACGTGGTCATCTTCATTCTTCATTGCCACCGAAATTGAGAGTGAAAAACACCATTGTTGCATCCATAAGGTTCGGCCAAGCTATATTCATTTACATGGTATAAATTTTTAATCTATTTTTAGTAATTTTTATGTTTTTGAGACCGTTGTAACTTAATCTAGCTAACCTGGGGACTAATTAATAAAACTGTTAAATGTTTAGAACTTTTCCATGGATGAATTTGTAATTTTCTTGAATTTTGATGATAGATTATTAAGGTTGATAGTTAAATAAGACTATTTTGTAAAGTAATTTTTGTTAATTTTAAAGTTTAAGGACTAAGTTGCTAAAATTGTAAAATAACATGAAATTCTTTTAATTTATCAATAATTATGGGTTGTTTATGCATAGAAGAAAATTTGAATGGACTTTTTTGAGTGAATTTGTGATTTAATTGGAAGTTTTGGGTTTAGGGACTAAATTGAATAAAAGGTAAAATTTTAGGGTAAATGTGTAAAATGTCATTAAAGAGTTAATTGCATGAATTTAAGTGTTTTAATTTGTTTAAATTGGTTAATTTTATTAAACTATTATATTTAGATCAAGAAACGAATTAGTCGATCGACTAACGCGGGAAAGGAAAAGTCATTGAGTAGTCTTTGTTGTGTGTCGTTAGCTATCGTATTTTGATAAATTCATATTACATTGATTATGTTGTTAATGTTTTAACTTAGTATGTGATTGATTTGTGAAATTGGATAATGCTTTGGTCTATTGATTGTTAATAAAATGGAAAGATAAAGTTTGAGCATAAAATGGTTTCAGAAAAACAGATTAAGCCGTGTGAACTTAGTGAATAGTTAGGATACAAATGACATGTCATTAGAGAGTAGCATGCACTTCTTTCCGGTGTATATTTAGCTGGCATTAGTTGCTGGTGATTCCAATATTAGGTACTTTGTACCGTTTTTTTTAGCAGACACTCTATGCCAGTGTTGTATTTAGCATGTACTATGTACCGTGATGGATACCGTACAGACGGCTTGAGGTCCTGCATGTGTTGTGGATTCTTTGAAGCTTGTGTGAGCAACATCATGTATTAGTTAATGTCCTTATGTTAGCTCGTATGAGCGTTACCCTCCCGTGTATACGAATTTGATTTACTATTATTCTTTAGGCAAAACATTTAGCTATTAAGATGAAAGAGGAACAAGATGATACGATGAATTATATCTTGGTACATGATTATTTGACATGTTATGTTTTGATGATACGAATCATCTAGGTTTAATTACTTTGGGTAGTTGGACTGGTGAAATACGATAAAGGAATTGTTAGTTTCATTGTTATGTACGATTTATATTTAAATTTATAGGTATGATATGTTCGATTTTATGAACTGACTAAGCTTTACATAAGCTTACTTTATTTGGTTTTCTTTTTGGTAGATCATTGAACTTTCGCTATCGATTGGAACGTCATTGGAGGTCACACTATCTGACAATTCTTTCATTAGCTATCTGTTTATTTTGACCCAATTATAACTGACATGTAAATAAGGTTTTGGATATGTAATTCATAAGTATTATGATAATATGATGTGCATTTTGGAGAACATGGTTTATGTGTTGATGTAATAACTTGGTTGGTCGTGGTGTGTGATGATGTATACATGAGTTGATATTTAGATGCATTTAAATGGTTGCTTTGATATGTTTATGTTAATAGGCAATTTGGAATGCTTTGTACTTTGTTGAGATGGTCAATTTGGTTATGGTATGTTATGAATTTAGGGTGAGGTATATGAGCATTTGATGGTTTGGTTTATGGCAAAACTATGGTATTTTGGATCTAGAATTTGAAGAATGTTTGAATGAATTTAACTTGTGGCACATATTTTGGTTGAATGGTTGTATATATTTGAATTGAGGTGCCAATGAGTGCATATTGGTTAGACACATAGGTTGATTGTGAATTGATATATTTTGGTTTGTTTTGGCATATTTTGAATAGGTTTGAAAGTTGGTTACCTAGCTTGGTGTCTAAGTTTTGGTATGTGAAATGGCTTGTGTTTGAAGGTGTTTTTGGGCACACATGGTCTGGGACACGGTCTACCACACGGTCGTATGTCCCACACGGTTACATGAAAGGGCCATGCGACCTTTTTTATTTTTGGTACAGGATTGACCACATGGCCTCAGAGAGTTACACAACTTGGCGACATGGCTGTGTGACCCTGAGTCACACGGACTCAGGTTGTTACACAGTTTGGCCACACGACCATGTTCTTGAGCCACACGGGTTGAGCCCTATCACACGGCTGTGTGACCTCTGTTTTCACATTTTACTCATTTTAATCCAGAATGGTTTTCGATTTGTTTTAAATGTTCCATAAGCTCGATTTAGGTCCCAAGTTGATTGAATAACATGGAAATGAATGGTTATGATTTATTTATTTATTTTTGATTGATTTTATGGTAAATGTTCAGGATTCAATGTTATAATGCCTTATAGTTCGGGTCCGGCGACCGGGCCGGGTATAAGGTGTTACAATTCTTATAAGCGTGTCAATATTATTGGAAGATTTCTCAATTGGCCACAATGGAGATATTATCCTTATGTCAATACTTACAATCATGGATGGATGGATTATCCAAATTTTGGCTATGAACTAATGTTGCTTGCTCCCACACAACCATTTTCTTCTAATTCACATATGTTTCTTGAAGAAATTATTAAATCACTTGCTACTAACACACAACAATTTCATAAAAAGGTAAGAGCGATAATTAAAAATCTCAAGAAAAAGGTTAGTCAATTAGCGACTACAGTGAGTAGATTGGAATCTTAAGAAGAAGATGAAAATAGATGGCTGTTCCCAAAGAATCAACTGATTAGCCTAATATCAAAGAATCGAAGTCGTTTGTGATAAAACTTCCTTTCCTGAAAAGATTTGTTGAATCTAAAGAGGAAGAGGAGGATTTTTTTAAAACTTTCTGTAAAGTAGAGGAGAAAATAGAATATAATGCTCCAATAACAAGGATTTATTCAATTCATTTTTTTATTGCCTTAGCTTTTATACATAAACTTTTTATACACCAAATGGATGTTAAATCAGATTTTTCAATTGGAGAATTAGAATAAGAAATTTACATGAAACAACTTGAATAATGTATTTTTCCAGGTCTAGAATCTACGTTTTGTAAACTTCTCAAAAATTTATATGGTTTGAAACAAGCTCCTAAATAGTGGCGAAAAGAATTTGATCATACTCTAGTAAATGATGGATTTTCCTTTATAAAAGTGGACAAATGTGTATACACAAAGTGTGTTAATAGTGATGTGTGATTATCTGCTTATATGTTGATTTTTAGTACTAATCAGAAGTTACTACTTGAGAAAAAAATATCTTGCTTCCAAAATTGACATGAAAGATATGGGGGAAACAAATGTTATATTGGGTATTAAGATCATAAGGAAAGGTGATAGCTTGATGCTATCATAAGAGTATTATGTTAAGAAACTTCTAAAAAAGTTTGGACACTTTGATGCCAAATTGATGAGTATTCCTTATGATGGTAACACTCAACTGAAGAAAAATATACGTGAACCTATTTCCTAGTTAAAGTATGCACAATTATTCAGATTTTGATGCATTTAATGAATTTCACATGACCAAATAAAGCATATGTCGTATGTTGACTAAGCAAAAATATATACATAACCCAAGTCATGATCATTGTGCTACTATAGTCAGATTTGTGAAATATTTAAAAGGGACCATTAATTATGGTATTTTATTTAGTGGGTCCCATTGTATTAGAAGGACATAGGGATGCTAATTGGATCTCATATTCAAATGACACAAAATGCAATAGTGGTTACATATTCACCCTTGGTGGTGGTGCAATGAATATTAGCCAAACAAGCTATTATAGCAAAATCTACTATGGAGTCAGAGTTTATTGCCCTAGAGTTGGTTGGTAATGAGACTGAATGGTTGAAAAGCTTGTTAGAAAATGTTTCACTGGGCATGAAGCCTACAACTTTTGTGTCCATGCATTATGATTGCAAATAAGCAATATCCATAAAACTTTCAATGACAAAAATAAACTTATTCATCTTAGAGATGATGTAATTAAGAAGTTGCAAAATAATGGAGTAATATCAATTGATTTTGTGAAGTCAAATATGTATTTTGCTGATCCTTTAACTAAACCCCTGGGGAAGAAACTAATAAATGAAACATTGAGGGGAACTAGACTATCGCCAAAGGATGAGGTCAATAATGTTGGAAATTCAACTTATGTGATTTGAGATCCTATGAATTAGGTTCATATAGGTAAGAACGAAGTCATTAGTTGACCTGTTAAGCACTATAAGATTATGTCACTCCTATGGTGTAAATAGTGCTTAAACGAGAATTGCATTGATGTTGAGGTTGAGTAAAAACTCTTAATCAAATTCATATAATTTATAAGTGGTGTATTGCTCTACAAAATACACTTGATGGAATGACCTATATGAATGTGAAGTGGGGCTGCTTCTATGAGATTTTTGGCAAACTCTAGAGCACTTATGAAAGCCAAGCATGCACATGGCTTATTAGTGCACAATTGCGTTGAAAAACGAATCATAGATATAATGTGATAAATGAGAATGCTAGTTTACATATTGAATAATTGGTTCGTAGAAATTTCTTTTCACCAATTGTTTAGTAAATTAAATCTCATTTGTCAAAAGTTTTGATTCATAGTCCAAAGCACACTAGGATAATTGCACTGTATCAAAATACTCAACTAAAATTCTTAATTCTTTGAAATATGTAAGGGCACTGTTGGAAGTTTTATGCATTTTAAAGAATTACACAATTTCACATCTTTTAAAGAAATCTCTCAAGATGATGTTTATATATCATTATTTTACATTGGGCCTATAAGAGCCAAAATAAGAGGATGGCACCCGCACACGAGGACTAAGCCCAAAAGCTTAGTTAAGTTCAATCGGGTTGATTCTCCCCCTACGTGTGATATTAAGCACGGGTTCGATTTTTCTTTTTTAGTTTTTCCTATTTTTATTTTATTTTATTTTTAGTGTTTTAGTTAAACAAGGTTACTTGATTCTCTAACTAAATCAAATTTCCTAACATTATTATTAACCAATAAAATCATATATTCTTTTCCAAAATTATTTTCCCAACATTATGTTTTTCTATTTTTGGCGTTCATGGCACCTATAAATACCATACATGACTGCACTTCAGAATTACTCAACGTTGTTTACCTTCTCTTTCAAATGCACTTTGCTTTCTCAAAGATTTGTACTCTAGTTTTAGCTGAGTCTTTAATTGGTTTGTTCTTCCTTGTTCATTATTTTTCTATGGTTAACAGAACTGTTTGTTATATCTTAAGGGATACACGAATCTGTGAAATATCCTTAAGGACAATGATCTTCACGCCTCAAGCAATAATTTCAAGTTCCTAACCCTTGGTTTTACAACATATTTTTTGTGTATGAAAAAAAGAGGAATGTTGAGAAATGGATTTTTCAAGCTAATTGAGGGTGGATTCAAAATCATAGATTATTTTTTATAATGCACCCAAGAGGTTAGCACCTTTGGATACTCTTACTTACCTAATGCAATAATATATAGGTAAATGATATAATCATGTGAAAATTAGGAATTTTATTATGAAATCATAAGGTATAAATTCCATGGATAAAATATTTTGAAATAAGCAGTTGGTAAGTTATGGTGAAAATGCTTGGTTATAAAATGCCATATTTTCTAATATTGTATTGTGAAAATTTGGTAGCCATGAGATGAATGATAACGAAATTTTGACAATTGATAAAATTTATGAATTTTGCAATTAATGTAGAAAAAGGTGTTAATATGCTATGATAGGGTTGATAACTCTAAATTATAGAGTTATTTTAATACCTTTTAACTTACAATTTCATACAAGGGTGGTTGATAACAATTTTTGTTGTAATTATTCTAATTTTTGTTATTTGTAATTTGTTATTAGAATAATGCACTTTGGTTGATTTATATGCTAGGATAGGAAATTTTCATCCATAAAGGTGACTATTGGACTTAGAGGAAAGAAGTAGTTGAAGTTCACATACTGACGCTCAATGCCGCAACAAAACTGCAACATAGGACCTACGAGATTGGGCTGAGATGTTGTCATCTTTGGACGTACCAAATTGGCTTGTTGGACCTCAGAATAATCCTCAACCCAATACTAGAGAGGACCACTAAGTTTGGACAACCCAAACTATCCAAATGTGCCCAAACCGTCCACAAAAGGGGAGGAAGACTTGGTTTACACCGACCTCAACTACATGACAGAAAATCAAGCAACTATCAACCATTAAGGAGGAAACTTCGGGAGCCACTAATTAGCATGGAGAAAATCAAGCAAACTCCACCATGAATCAATGAACCAATGCCAAAAATAGAAGGGGATTAAGGGGGATTAACAAGTATAAATAGGAGGCACTAGCTACACCACAACACACCACATTTTTAGAGCATTCAACTTAGAGTAGAGAGCAGTAAAGAAAAGCAAAAGCTTGAGAGCATTAAAGTGAAACAACACTTAAGAGAGGAGGAGAGCCACCGTAAGAGAGCAAAAAGAAGTTAGCCAAATTCAACTATTATCTCTTCTTAAACATTTAATAGCCTAGGAGAACTGCCATTGGCTATTTATCTTTCATCTTTCTTTTTCCTTATTTGTTGTCTTGTTGTTATGTTGATGAACATGATTGAAAATAGTCTTCTTTCTCTCAATTTAATTATTATGGCTTAATTTTATTTTACTAGAATGATTATGGATCTTTGATATGCTATTGCCGATTCTTTATTACTAATGTTTATGTATATGATTGTTTATTCATTCAAGTAATTACATGTTCAACTTACAAATGCATAGCCATCATTGGTAAGTAAAATGATTTAATTATTTAATTTAAGAAGAGGTAATAATTGATAGACACACAACTTGAATGGTGTATGTTGATGTCGATATCGAGAGATAATTGCTTCATGCATAGTCCCTATGAACGATGCCTGAGAAGGTGATCTTGACGTTAATTAGGCAGAAATATATGTCAAGTAACTAAAAGATTAATGTAGGACTTCAAGAGAAGCCTACAACTTAAAGAAATTGGATTAATAAATCATCATATCGCCACAAATTAATCGTAAAATTTTAACGCATTATTTTCAATGATTTCATGTTAAAGGGAAATGCTTATTCTAGCCTTTCATGTCATTGTTGTTGAATTTATAGTTAGAATTTTCTACTACCATTCTCTTTTGTGTTATTTAATTTGTTTTACATTCTTAGTTTAGTTTAGTTAAATCCTTAATTAAATCATCACATCCAAATCTTATTACTCACCAAAGTGTTTAATAATTAATTTTGCTTACTGATTCACATATACAATCCCTGAGGAGATGATAACTTTATACTTACTACTTTATTACTTATTTACAACTTTGTACACTTGCACATCATTTGAAAATTCACAAATAAGTTTTTGGCACTATTTTTGAGGACTGTTTTAGTCATTATTTTTAAGTTAATTTTTTTCAATTTGCTTTATTTTTCTTTTAATCTGAACTTAGTTATTTTATGATTTTTTAGGTGTTTATGAATACAGATCGGACTATCGATCTACTTCCAATTGATCTTGAAATTGAATGCACCTTTAGACAGAGAAGAAGAGAACAAGTAGCTTAGAGACAAGCTACAGAAATGAATCCTGCACAACAAGATCAAAGAGATAGAGCTGCTAACGCTCAAAATCTAGACATTGTTGTTGATTACAGAGGTTGTGCCATCCATCAATATCCTATGCCTTTATTCAATGAATTTAATCCAAGAATAGTGAGACTCAAAATTGAGGAACCGCAGTTTGAATTGAAGCCAGTGATGTTCCGAATGCTTCAAATGGTGGACCAATTTAATGCGATGCCTACTGAAGATCCACACCTTCCTCTCTATTTATTCATTAAGGCGAGCAACTCTTTCAAAATGGCTGGAGTGACCAAATATGCTTTATGATTGAAGTTATTCTCATAATCATTGAGAGATAGACACAAGCATGGTTGAACTCCTTATCGCCCGGTTCCGTAACTACATTGAAAGAATTGGCTGAACAATTCTTGATGAAATATTTTCCTCCTATAAAAATGCCAAGCTTCGAAAAGAAATCATCATATTTCAACAACTTGATGAGGAATTTCTATATGATGCATGTGAATGGTTCAAGGAGCTATTGCAAAAATGTCCCCACCATGGTATTCGACATTGTATTCAATTGGAGACTTTTTGCAATGGTCTCAAAGCACATACTAGAATTGGTGTAGATGCTTCTACAAATGGAGCCCTTCTTTCTAAGTCCTACAATGAAGCTTATGAAATTCTTGAAATAATTTCTAGCAACAATTATCAATGGTCGACTAATCGAGTAGCCACAAGAAGAAGAGTGGTAGGATTATATGAAGTTGATGCACTTACATTTTTGGCAGCTCAGGTATCTTCTATGTTTGCTATGTTTAAAAACATAACTACTAATGGTTCCAATGTTAACATGACAGGTCAGCAGCTGAACCGGTTTGAGAATATCTCTTGTGTATATTACAAGGATGACCATGTTTTCAAGATTTCCTATCGAACCTAGAGTCAATCTATTACACGAGGAATCATAATCGAAATGGACAGCTGTCGAATTTTTACAATCATTTATGGCAGAATCATTCAAATTTTTCATGGAGCAATCAAGGGGCTAGTCTGAGTAACCCTCATATGCCAACAAGACCAAACTATTAGCTGGGATACTCTTAAAAAGTGCAGAAACCTCTATCAACTGAACCTTCAAGTAATCGTGAAAATTTGTTGAAGGCGTACATGGCGAAGAACGATGCACTAATCCAAGGCCAAGCAACAACCTTAAGGAATTTTGAAAATCAAGTGGGACAGCTAGCCAATGAGTTGGGAAGAAGATCCCAAGGTGATTTGCCAAGCTACACCGAGAATCAGAGAAATGTGAGTAAGGAGCATTGTAAAGCCATTACCTTGACAAATGGGAAAACGTTAGAGGCCAAGGATAGTGAAGATGAAGATGAACCCTTTTTCACTCAAAATAAAGAGTAGGTTCCAACTAATGAAGGAATTCCCTCATTACAAAAGTTTGTTCCTGTAATTGAGAATTCCACACCTGAGACCAAGGCAAAAGTCCTACCACAAAAAAGTACTTCAAACAAAAGTAAAACCCCACCAACTCCTTATTCACAACAATTCCAGAAGCAGAAGCAAGAGGTTCAATTTAATAAGTTCTTAGATGTGTTTAAACTACTACATATCAACATCCCATTAGTGGAAGCTCTGGAAAAATTGATGAATTATATCAAATTCATGAAGGACATTGTAACGCCCTCGACCCGATCTGAATCTCAGGTGTTATGTCCTTCTTATAGATGTAACTTAAAATTTTTATTATTATTCATTGATGTAAACGTCTATCTTTGTATAACAGAATTTCTTATGGCGTACATTGTATGGCTATATTTACATCTTGCTTATGTACAATTGACTATCTATGGCTACTATAGATTTTCTTATAAAAATACAATGTATGGTTATCGTTTCGGCTCAATAAGATTTCAGACTTTCCTACTTTATCTCTTAGTCTGCTGGGCACACTTTGGGGTACTACTTAAATAACTTTAGCGCAAATTTTGACATGCCACTTGTTTTCCTCTGTAAGCATAAAAAACTAGTGCTACTTCCTTAGCATATCCTTAGCATCATCTCTCGGCGTACAATCCTTTACAGACCTAAAAACATAAATAGCTTTTGTAAGTTCATAAGAACTTAGTGAGCTAAACCTTAGGATACCTTTTTCATTCCTTCTACGTTGCATATGATATTTTACACATCTTTGGGTATTTCTTGTCTTCTCTTTCTTCTTTAGAGGGTACAATACTGAGGCTACCATCTTTCTTTCTTTAGAACTATTTTCCTTTCTCTTGAGCGTACTATGCTTAACATCTCTTAACCTTCCTTATCCTTTCTTAAATCTTATCTTTACATAATCCTTAACCTCTTCACTTACCTTAATATCAAACTTAATAACTTATTCCATACTCACTAGTCTTATAATTATCTTTTGGCGGTATAGACTATGCCTAATACTTAACTCAGATTTTGCCCATATCTTCCTTACTTCAGTGTACTCTCTATTCTTAATTTTAACCTATATCTTTGCCTCGCCACATACTCTGGCGCACCCTAGCCTTTCAAATAATCTCTTATAACTATTCAGGGTTCACCACTAATTTAGTGTTGGCCCAAAGATGTTGTCTTTATATGGTCATCATGAGATCCGTTCCTTAGATTCCGCCACAAAGGCATTCTTTTCCAATGATAACCACATGGGCTTTCCTTTTTGAGTCTTGCCATGAAACAATCCTTTTAACGGAGTTTGTCGTAAGGCAAACCTTTAACCAAGATAGCCAAAAAGGCATCCTATTAACAGAGATAGCCACAAAGGCATCCTTCTAGTAGAGATAGCCATAAAGGCATCCTTTTAATGGAGATAGCCATAAAGGCATTCGTTTAATAGAGATAGCCATAAATGCATCCTTTTAACAGATATAGCCACAAATTCTTCCTTTTAATAGAGATTTCCACAAAGGATTCCTTTTGATAGAGATAAGCACGAATGCTTCTTTTCCATAGAGATAGCCACAAAGGCATCTGTTTAGAAATAGCAAAAAAAGCTCACTTTTACGAAAATTGGTGTTTTTGACAATAGGGATTTGCCTAAACTCACCATCGTGAGGTTTGTCCCTCATTGTTGGTACTCACCCAACCGTCCTTTACATATTCCATATGATGCCATAGCCCAGCCATGGTCTCACATTATATGATCTTTAGACTACCATGGACTTGTCCTTTCAAAGATTTGTACTTTTAGTTATGACGGACCCCTTTAGACGACTCCAAAGACAGACACAAACATGTTATGTAAACCCATACATGACAGACTTATTCACATCTGACTTATTCATGTCATCAAAACACACATATAGGCACTTTACTGATTCAGACACATTACCCTTAGAGATCATATCCATTTTTCATAAGAATCGTTCATGCAAGTTCATAAGACATAAATTTCTCACAGAATTATCACATAATGCATTTTTAGCTCATTTTCATATATGGTTTTAACATGCATAATACATTTGTAAGAGTCGACTTAGGGACTCACCTTATTACCTTGAAGGTTGTCAAATTTTAAGTCTAATCTTTCGTTGTGACAACAACAACTTGAGTTCCAGATCTTTCATTCAACTAGGTACTATGGCTTCCTCGCCTCGTCAAATAGAGACACTTTGTTAGAATCTATTCAAGTAACCTTTATCATCACTTTAAACCCCAAACGTAATACTAAGCCTTACCTCTTCAGGTATACTTACAGATTTGTTCCCTTAACAAGTAGAACCTCAGAACGTAGCTTTTGTGGGAGGAAAATCACTAGCAACAATCGGGGTTTCAAACTCATATATTGATGGGAAACTTTCATCTACTTCTAGCCCTCAACCTTAAGAAGGAAGATATCCCCGTAACTTAACCCAGGTGTCCTTTTGACTTAAGGCAAGTCTTAATGAGAACTTGGTGAACATAACATCAAGACTGAGTGGCTTCTGACTTGGCCACTAGATGTATTATGCCTTCTGACTTGGCCTCATACCTTATAACCATCATTTTTACGTAACCATCACTTTTGTTTTGCTTATCATCCTAATCTGACTAGGAATCCTTGTCTACTTATTTCCATATCAGAGTCCGCCAATTCTATACGCCAAAAATGCATTTGGGTGACTACTACTATTAGTCAAATATCCTTTCCTATGGTTCCTTAACCATTCCTATTACAGAGGGCCGTATAAACAGAACATTCTTGGTTCACCTATTCTATACGCCAAAATGGGCCTTTTTGGGCAAACATTTCTTCGCCTGCTATTTTTCTATATAATTATGTGTCTAATTCAGAGAGTTATACACTCTTACCATTATCCTTTGAATAGTCGTACTTAACTTAGCCATAAGTTTCTCTTCTCCATAATACCCTAGACTAAGGTGTTACTAACACGCTCAGAAAGTAACTTATACTTAATCTAATTATAACATTGGACAACTTAAAACTATCCTCTTAAGCCTTATTCTTATGGACTATATTTCAAACTTTTAGGATTTTGTCCATTAGCGTACTCATGATCTTCTGTTTCTTAAACAAATCCATCACTTCACTTATTCAGAACTCATTCCAAAATTCTTACTTCTAAAACAACACCCGAATACTAGGGCTTCGTCGGGCGGGATATTACAACTCTCCCCCACTTAGGAAATTTCATCCTCGAAATTTCTCATCCTTCTCAAAGTTCTATTACCTGAGCAAGATGGTTGTTTATAGCCACCACTCATTAGAAACAATTCAACCTTCTTATTAAGTTTCCAAGGCCTCTCCTTTACTAGCACATCCCTCGAAAATATCCTTGTAAATCGCCATTTATTTGCTTTTGAAGACAAAAATATATTTTGGTGGCCAAACACTCAAGTGCGAATCTCACGCGATTTCCCTAGACAATTGTTAAACTTGTGTTGGAGAATTGGAACAATTGCCTGAACTTAACTTATCATTCGTGACTACTCGCATTCAATCTATCATTTCAACACTAATTTCTTATGCCAGTTGTCATTATATTATACAAGGAAGTTGAATGATTGTCGCCTAACTAGCTTCCCACACAAGGCTACATGCTAAACACTTTTTCTAATATCATTGCTTACTAAGCCAAAACTCTTACTTTCATCATTTGAATCCTCTTGCCCTTTTTCAATCTTTGTTTTAGATTTCATTTCCTTTTCTTTTCCCTTCTCTCCTCTTCTAGTTCACTATCAATTTTGCTAAATAACTTAATCCTTAAAATTTTAGTCCTATAGGAATCCCTCAGATCTTGAGAATACCTTCCTTAAGATTGAGGTTCTATCGATTAGGCATAACACTTACTCGAAACAAAATGAGCCCACATTTAGGGATTTGGACACACCAAAATCAAGCGATGCTTGTGAGGCCAAACAACCATTCAGATGCCATTGGTGTGGCAACACTCAAGGCTCATTTTCCTCTTACTCTTTCATGTTCCTAGTCAGATGTTGAGTCTAAGTTATGGTGTGGACCACTTAGACTCTTTTCTATTCACTCTTATGGGGATCATCCATGAGCGCCTCGTAACCAGGAGGGGCTCTTCTAAGGAAAATTTGAGATCATAGGGGACAACTATGTCACTTGGTACTAAAATGACATCATCCTTGCTAGGCGTGTTCTTGTCAGTGGCCTATGGGTTGTAGGCATGAAGGGAATCACCATCAAAATCATCTCTCCTAGACTTTTCAGAAGATGCGATTGCATTCTTGTATTTCTTCTCCTACTCACAGATAGAGTTAGCCATACATACTTGAGAGACTAAACCAGAGGTGGCGTGCTATGCATATAGGGTTCCTTTATCTTTCTTGATTCGATAATCGACTAAATCGAGCTCTGATACCAAACCTTGTAATACCGTCGAGCCGACCCAATTATCGAATTCGAATCACGGGTGTTATGTCCTTCTTATAGATGTAATTTAAAATTTTCTTTCTTATTCATTGATGTAAACGTCTATATTTGTATAACATAATTTCTTATGGTGTACATTGTATGGCTATATTTACATCTCGCCTATGTACAGTTGACTATCTATGGCCACTATAGATTTTCTTATAAAAATACAATGTATGGTTACTATTTCAGCTCAATAAGATTTCAGACTTTCCTACTTTATCTCTTAGCCTACTGGGTACACTTTGGGATACTACTTAATAAACTTTAGTTCAGACTTTGACACACCACTTTTTTTCGTCCATATGCATAACAACCTAGAGAACCGCTTCTTTAGCGTAGCCCTGACATCATCTCTTGATGTACATTTCTTTACAGATCTGAAAACATAAACAACTTTTGTAAGTCCATAAGAACTTAGTGAGCTAAACCTTAGGATGCCTTTTTTGTTCATTCTACATTGCATATGATATTTTTCACATCTTTGGGTATTTCTTGACCTCTCTTTCTTCTTTAGAGGGTACAATACTGAGGCTACCATATTTCTTTCTTTAGAACTATTTTCTTTTCTCTTAAGCGTACTATATTTAACATCTCTTAACCTTTATCACCCTTTCTTAAATCTTATCTTTACAAAATCCTTAACCTCTTCACTTCCCTTATTATCAAACTAAATAACTTATTCCATACTCACTAGTCTTATCATTATCTTCAGGCGAGGTAGACTGCACCGAAAACTTAACTCAGAATTTGCCCATATCTTCCTTACTTCAGTGTACTTTCTATTCTTAATTTTAACTCATACTTTTTCCTTGCCACATACTCTTGTGCACACTAGCCTTTCAAATAATGTCTTGTAACTATATAGGGTTTGCCATTTATTCGGTGTCCGCCCAAAGACATTGTCTTAAGATGGTCATCATGAGATCCATTCTTCAGATTCTGCCACAAAGACATTCCTTCCAAATATAGCCATAGGGGCTTTCCTTTCTGACTCTAGCCATGAAGGCATCCTTTTAGTGAAGTTTGTCGCAAGGCATTCCTTTAATTAAGATAATCAGAAAGACATCCTTTTAATAGAGATTGCCACAAAGGCTTCCTTTTAATAGAGATCACCACAAAATATTCCTTTTGATAGAGGCAGCCATAAAGGTGTCCTTTTAGAAATAGCCACAAAGGCTCACTTTTACAAAAATTGGTGTTTTTGATGATAGGGATTTACCTCAACTCATCGTCATGAGGTTTGTCCCTCAACGCTTGTACTCACCTAACCGTCCTTTACATATTCCATATGGTGCCATAGCCCAACCATGGTCTTGCATTATATGATCTTCAGAGTTCCATGGACTTTTCCTTTTAGAGATTCATGTTTTTAATCCCGACGGACCCCTTTAGACAACTCTGGAGACAGACACAGACACTTCTAGTAGACTCATACTTGAAAGACTCATTCACGTCTGACTTATTCATGTCATCAAAACACACACATAAGCACTTTACTCATTCATGAACATTATCCTTAGAGATCATATCCATTTTTCATATGAATCATTCATGCAAGTTCATCAGACATACATTTCTCACAAAATCATCACATCATGCATTTTTAGCTCATTTTCACAGATGGTTCTAACATGCATAATACATTTGAAACAGTCGGCTTAGGGACTCACCTTATAACCTTGAAAGCTATCAAACTTCAGACCTAATCCTTTCTTATGACAATAACAGCTTGAGTTCTAGATCTTTCTTTCAACCAGGCACTACGACTTCTTCGCCTCGTCAAACAGAGACACTTTGTTAGAATCTATTCAAGTAACCTTTAATCATCACTTTAAACCCCAAACGTAATACTAAGACCTTACCTCTTCAGGTATACTTATAGATTTGTGTTTCGTTAACAAGTAGAACCTCAGAATGTACCTTTTGTGGGAGGAAAATCACTAGTAGTAATCGGGGTTTTAAACTCATCTGTTGAGGGGATACTTTCATTTGCTCCTAGCCTTCAACCATAAGAAGGACGATAACCCCCGTAACTTAACCTAGGTGCCTTTTTGACTTAACCCAGTCTTTATGGGAACTTGGTGAATGTAACATCAAGACTGAGTGGCTTATCAAAATCTGCCACATCTAAGAAACTTACTTGATACTCCTTCAGCCTTTGACTCTTTTGGTTCATGTTTGATTAGTTCTTAACTAGCTTTCCTCACAAATCAACTCATACAGGACCATATTGGCCACTGGAGGTATTATGCCTTCTGACATGACCTCATACCTCAAAACCATCATTTTTCGTAACCATTACTTTTGTTTCACTTATTATCCTAATTTGACTAGGAATCCTTGTCTACTTATTTCCATATTAGAGTCTGCCCATTCTATACACCAAAAATGCATTTGGGTGACTACTACTATTAGTCAAATATTCCTCCCTATGGTTCCTTAATCGTTCCTATTACACAGGGCTGTATAAACGGAAGATTCTTGGTTCGCCTATTTTATACAAAAAAATATGGTCCCTTTTGGGCGAACACTTCTTCGCATGTTATTTTTCTATATAACTATACGCCTAATTCAGGGACTTATACACTTTTACCATTATCCTTTGAATTGTCATACTTAACTTAGCCATAAGTTTCACTCCTCCGTAATATGCTAGACTAAGGCATTACAAACACACTTGAAAAGTAACTTATACTTAATCCAATCCTATCGTTGGACAACTTAAAATTATCCTTTTAAGCCTTATTCCTATGGACTATATTTCAAACTTTCAGGACTTCGGCCAAGGGTCAGTTGTGAACTTTTGTTTCTTAAACGAGTCCATCACTTCACTTATTCAGAACTCATTCCAAAATTCTTACTTCTAAAACAACACCCAAATACTAGTGCTTCACCGAGTGGGATGTGACACACATTCTCTCTAAAAAGAGAATGTTGGTGGAATTTGAGACAGTGGCATTAACAGAAGACTGTAATGCATTTTTGTAAAACAAACTGCCTTCGAAAATGGAAGATCTAGGAAGTTTCACCATACGTTGCTACAATGGAGAATCTTATTATGGAATAAAATTATTTGATTTAGGAGCAGGTATAAACTTAATGCCCATGTTTGTGTTTAGAAGATTGGGGATTGGTGAGGTTAGCCAGCGACGATTACATTTCAACTAACAGACAGATTGTTGGCACATTTTGAAGGGAAGATCAAAGACGTATTGGTATATGTGGATAAATTTATATTTCCAGTTGAGTTTATTATTTTTAATTTTGAAGTAGATACAAATTTCTATATCATTCTGGGAAGGTCTTTCTTGGTAATTGTTAGAACGTTGATTGATGTCCAGAAAGGGGAACTCACCATGCAAGTTCAAGACGAATAGGTAGCCTTTAAGTTATTCAAAGCCATGAAGTTTCCTGATGTAGGTGAGGAATGTTCTGCTAAGTCTGAGATAGAGTCATTGGTCTCCACAAAATGGGAACTCAATTTAGTAGAAAATCTATTGGAGCGTATCTTAGCATCTAACCCGCCAAGTGATAATGAAGAGCAAGGAAGTCTGGCTTTACTGGAAACCAATTCAAAGGAATTCATTTCAAAATCTCAATTTGAATCATAGGAGTTAGCATTTCCAATTTTGATTGAAGACTGGGAAGTAGAGTTACCTGTGATTTTGAAAAGGCACAAGAAGGGCAGAAGGTGGACTATTGCTAATATTTGAAGTAATAGTCCTTTTTTGTTTACACACAGGATATTGCTAGAAAATAATGAAAAGAGGACTATTGAGGGATAGAGGAGATTGATCCAATCTAAGGTATTTGATCTTGGGAAACTCAAGTCTCAGTAGTTAGGATCATTCACCACTATCAGAATATTTTCAACTATAGAGGGAAAGTGGTGGTTGACCTAATCGATCTTGATAAACTAAGGTCTGGGTGGTCCGAATCGTTCTCTATCAACTGAGTATTACCACATGGAGTAGTCGAGATGTAAGATGGTAAGGGAGGTATGTTCAAGGTAAATGGTCAATGTCTTAAGCACTATTGGAGCGGCGAAGTTGAGTGGAATAAAATTTCACTCACTTTATTGGACCCATAAGTAGTTTATTTTATGTTATTTTAATTAATAAGTGGCTGTTATTCTTTGAAAACTATATTTATTTGAGCATCTGGGAAAAAAAAAGTAATTTGCAAAACAAAATGGTCTTTTTTACCTAAGTATTTTCCCTTTAATCCTAACAGATTGCTTCCTTAGTATATTTGTTATTTAAGCTTACCACCGTCAAACTTGTTCTGTCTTCCAAAACACTATCGTTGGCCACCACCCTAAATACATCCTCACCAAAATCTTATGTAACCCTTTCGATTTCTTGCTCGAGTTTCCAGATTTTATTTTCACGCCCTGGACTCCAACTCAAAAAATCAGGCAAGATGAACAATTAGGAATGAAGATAATCATGTTAAAGTGGAAACAATTTCGGATAATGATGATTCTACTAGTAATTGAAGGAGTTTCTCTTTTATTTCTTTCATGTTTTAAGATACTTTTGATTTTAATTACTCTTTATATTTTTATTTTTCGCACAATAATATTAAATTGCATTTATGAATAATAATAAAACATACTAATTATTTTTTCATCATAAATAAGAAGTGTGGTAATGAGATGGTGCATGTCTAGGATTAGCTCTGGCAAGGAAAGACTTGGTTTTTAAGTAGTCAAGTAAGGCTCACCTCATTTTCTTGGGACCCTACCTGGTGCACATTTCACATTCACTTCTTTGTTTTTTCTTGCCCTTCTGATATATGCTTTTAAGCAATAAGGTTATTGTTTCTCTTAAGTTTGGGGGGGACCATGTCATAATCTGAGAAAATTGATTCTTCCATGGAGGTATGTTTAAAGTGAAATGTTGCTCAATATTTAATTTTTGCACAATAATTCCAGCTTCAGTGATGAATAGATCCTTATTATTTCAAGTATTTTCATATTAACCGAGTTATACTAAGCATGAAAATTTTAATACCTTAGAAAAAACTAAGCATGCATGAAAGTCTTTAGAATTGGTTCGGTAATTTCCTTGAGGCGAAATCCTAAGAGGCATAGGAATTTAAAAATGAATTAGGCAAATTTTTGTTTAAATCGTTTGAGCCTTTTGAGCGAACCTTATTAATATTTATCCCTTGAAAACTTAATTTGTGTTGTATGGCTCGTTTTTCTTAAACCTTGCATTAGTGAGCCATCCCTTGTTTAATACTTGCCTTTATTTTTCCACCAACCCTTAGACTTAGTTCATTTTGGGCATTTTTGTGTTTAAGTTTGGGGGAGTTAGAGAGGGGTATTGGATGCTCATTACAAATGCTCAATGTTGATTTACATGTAGTTGTATGCTTGAGAAGGTATCCTATGTAAAAAAAAAAATTAGTCGTTGTGAAAAGGGGTACTTGTGAGCACATGCTTTCAAATTGGGAAAAAAAGGGAAGAGTTGGGTATTTTAGGGGATGATTGCATTTCGGAGGCCATGGTAAGTTAAGTTTGTGGTTGATTAGCCTAAATATATCCATTTTTTACCTTACCTTGAACCAAGCCACGTTACAACCTTGTTAAGACCTATTGATTTAAATTGTTATGCCTACTACATTAGTGAGAGAAATTATTTTGTTCAACATATGAAGACATAATTTAAACCTTAGGATTGTTGCTTAGCTTAATTAAGGGAAACAAAAATTGATTTGGAAGAGCTAGTGTACATTCATGAGGAGAAGGCATTCAGTTCATAATTTTGTTAGTAGTCTTAATACTTAAGAAAAATTAGATGATATATGCACTTGAGTTAAATATTTGCAAAATTAGTTTGAGCTTAATTTTTCTAATGCATGAGCAAAATAGAAAATTAATTATGCTTAGTGTTTTGAGTTTTTTTTTAGCATTTATAAGGTGTCATCACTCAGGACAAGCAATGAATTAAGTTTGTGGGTGTGATAAATCTAGATTATAGAGTTCTTTTAATACCTTTTAACTTACAATTTCTTACAAGTTAAGGGTGATTGATGACAGTTTTTATTGTAATTATTCTAATTCATATTACTTGTAATTTGTTATTAGAATAATGCACTTTGGTTTATTTAAATACTAGAATAGGAAATTTTCATCCATAAAGGTGACTAGTGGACTCAGAGGAAAGAAACAATTGAAGTTCACATGCTGACGCTTAATGCTGCAGCAAAATTATAGCATAGGACCTACGAGATTGGGCTAAGATGTTGTCATCTTTGGATGCTTCAAATTGGCTTGTTAGACCTCATAATATTCCTCAACTCAATGCTGGAGAGGACCACTAAGTTGTGACAGTATCCTCCAAATATGCCTAGAACGTCCACAAAAGGGGAAGAAGACTTGGTGTTCACCTACCTTAACTACATGGGAGAAAATCAAGCAACTATCAACCACCAAGAAGGGAATTTCGACAGCTACCAATCAACATGGAGAAAATCAAACAAACTCCACCATGAATCAAGGAACCAATGCCAAAAATGGAAGGGGATCAAGGGGGATTAACAAGTAAAAATAGGGGACACCAGCTACACCCCAATACACCACATTTTGAGAGCATTCAACTTAAAGTTGAGAGCAGTAAAGAAAAACAAAATCTTGAGAGCATTAAGGTGAAACAACACCTAGGAGAGGAGGGGAGCCACCATGTAACACCCCTAACCTGTATCCATCACCGGAATAGGGTTATGGAGCATTACTAGAAGTTTACATCTCAAAAAATTCAATTATTCAAAAGATTCAAAACATAACATAAATCATAGAAATATCAATCAAAATCATACATAATGTCCATTATACGAGCTCTTGAGGCCCTAAAAACACATTAGAAATATATCAGGACTAAATCAGAAATGTATAGAATTTTTAGGAAAAAGTTAAAAATTTTAATATTGCAAAGGTCACATGGCCGTGTGACTCACACGGTTGAGACACACGCCCGTGTAGTAGGGACAGACAGTTGTGTCCCAGCCTGTGTCCTTGCCCGTGTAACTCTATGACTTGGGTCACACGGCCAAGCCACACGCCTGTGAGCCAGGCCGTGTGCTAGGCTGTGTTGCATGGCCGTGTGCCTGACTTGCAACCCTTTGCAACCTACATAGGACACACGGCTGAGACACACGCCTGTGTCTTAGGTCGCGTGGACAAAAAATAGGCCATTTTCAAGCCATTTTCCTCACCTAAAACACGATAACTTTTACAAGCCATAATCACCTATTTTCAAGCATCCAAAATGTACCTAACACATGCATAGTCAAGCTAGATCATCATGGTATTTGTTTATACAATCAATATGCCCAAAAGACACCTCAATCACAACAACCAAACATGTATTATAAATTTGCATAGTTTAGCCATAAATCAACCAACTTTTGTAACTAAGTCTATGGCAAAACTTACCACAATGTTCACATACCAAAATCACACTCAAATATGCCAATTTGGCCATTCAACATCTATCATCATTAAACCTTAGCAAAATTGACCATATGTCAACCACATCCAAACATATCACAATGACTACATTCAAACATATCAAAAGAACCATTCATAGGATGCATTTTATTTGCCATTCCAACTCCCACCATTTAAGCACCAAAATGCCAAAATATCAACAATTATAAGACCACATATACATGCCAACATAACAACCAATCCACCACCCAAAATACCATATTTATAAGCAAAACATAATGACTATTTCATCAAGCACAAAACACTTATACATGCCATTATAATCATGACTTAAAAACATCAAAATCTACCGATATAGCCGATGGATAATGTGATAGGTCTCCGATAAGCTTCCAACCTGAACGAGCTTCTGATTCACTATAAGACATGGAAAATAACACAAAGTAAGCATACAATGCTTAGTAAGTTTGTATATCATAAAACTTAACTTACCATTTCTTAACATAACATTAAAATTTAGCATGGCATAATCCAACCAATAGCTTGGCCAAAGCCAAAGCATCAACACAAACATGTTAGCATACTTGAACATAAATCATAAGCAATTTAACACAGATGGCCATTAAACTTAAACATGAATCAATTGGATTTGTCATCCATCTCAACATAACATAATTTCCACGTATCACCATTTCAATGAATTTCATATATACATGCCTTAGTTCAATTCAACTCTTATCATTTCCCTTCAAACTCATACTCGTTGAACCGATTAGAATACTATTGGATACGAGGGATAGCTCACCCGAAGTGCGCTAAATATATAACTGTAATCTATCCTTTCCTTTACATATATGCTTACATGAGCTGTGAAAAGAGTATGCTTACACAAGCTGTGAAATGGGCCTACTCACACAAGTTGAGGGTCGGAATGTAGCTACATGATACTGTTCCACAAGCTATCGAGTATCTGCAACAAATGCCGAAACTCAGCCGTCAGTAGGACATTTAAGACTAACACTTGAAACATGTAAACCTAATGACATGTCATTCATATCCTACGAATTCTTAAGGATCAAACGGGGCTCGGTAGTCGACGTACCATCATTGGATATGCAACAATTTTTTTACATGGTAATCCACAACACATATATATATATCAATAAAAAGCATACAAACATTATGCAATTACACGGACTTAGCTCGACGATAAACGTAGATAGGAGTCGATTAATCCGAAACTTTATCTTTTCCCCGATCTAAAGTCGTACGAGGTTTATCTTGATCTAAATGAATAAATTCAATTCATTCAATAATCATTCTATTCAATTAAATACAAATTTATATTTTTTCAAAATTATGCTTTTGCCCCTAATGTTTTGATTTCTTTACAATTTAGTCCTTAAGCTCGTAAATTAAAATTCATGCAATTTCATCTCGAACCCATGCTAGTCAAATTTCATATAGGTCCTTATAAACTCATTCAATTCATTATTTCACAAAATTTTCCATGAATATTTTACATTATTCATTTTAATCCCTAATTGACATTTTAAATCAAAATCACTTTACAAAAGTTGTTTATCTAATAGTGAAGGTTCATTTTCTTCCATTAAAAAACACAAACAACATGTATTAATTCATGGAAAAACCCTAGTCTTTTAACAATTTTGCAAATTAGTCCCTAGGCTAGTTAGATTAACCTAAAACGACTCCAAAAATGTAGAAATCATTAAAAATGAGATGAAAATGCACTTACATGCTAGCTAGAGAAGTGACAGAAGCTTTCAAGCCCTAACCATGGCTTCTTCCATGTTATTTTTGGTGGTGATGAAGAGAAAATGATAATATTTTTGAGTTTTTTTTTATTTTACTTAAGTTATTTACTAATTTACATAAATAACCTTTTTATTAACCTTTAATATCACCTAAAAAGTGTCCATATTTTTCCACTCAACATATAAATAGTTTATTTACAACATAAACCCTCTAAATATATAATTTCATAGCTTTTAAATCCCTTTAGCTTATAGAACTCAAGTTTTGCACCTTTTGCAATTTAGACCTTTTAATCAAATTGAGCATGCAAACGGTAAAATTTCTCAACAAAATTTTTATACGATAATACTAAAATGTTTTAGACATTAAAATAATAATAAAAGAATTATTTTCTTGTTAGATTTGTGGTCTAGAAACCACTGTTCTGATTTTACTGAAAACGGGCTGTTACACACCATGAGAGAGAAAACAGAAGTTAGCCACGGAGAACCACCAGATTCGACTATCATCTCTTCTTAAATGTTTAATAGCTTTGAAAAATTGCCATTGGCTATTTATCTTTCATCTTTCCTTTACCTTATTTGTTGTTTTGTTGTTATGTTGATGAACATGATTGCAAATAGTCTTTTTACTTTCAATTTAATGATTATGGCTTAATATTGTTTTGCTAGAATGATTATGGATCTTTGGTATGCTATTGTTGATTCTTTGTTATTAATGTTTGTGCATATGATTGTTTATTCAATCAAGTGATTACATGTTCATCTTCCAAATGCATGACCATCATTGCTAAGTAAAATTAAATAAGTATTTAATCCAGGAAGAGGTAATAATTGATAGACACATAAATTGAATTGTGCATGTTGATGTTGATATCGAGAGATATTTACAGCAGGTGACATCCCACCCGACGAAGTCTTAGTATCTAGTTATTGTTTGTCGATGTATGGTACTTAGAAAAAAATTTGAATGGGTAAGGTGTTAGATTTGACTAAGTATATAAATTCTATGAATGCGCCTTTAGGCGAAGTTTGTGTTTGGCGAGCTTGCTGGTTTGGCAGACTCTTCTATGGAGTATGCGCTACCCCAACTATTAGACGATTATAACTATTTATTATTTTATTATTATATTATTATTCTGGTTGAACAATTAAGTTAGAGAAATGAGAATTGGTTAGAGAGAACTAAGTTACTGTAGTCGATAAGACTCACATTTATGATGAGAGAGAAAGTGGTTAGCCATAGGAATCGAGGGGGGTTTAGTGGGATAATTTGACTTGTCCATTAAACCTAGCTTTCGTGTTTATCTGTATAAAGTTAGTATTAACTTCTTGAGCAAGTTTTATGTTGTCTCTTGCACCCATATTTTCTTCTCAAATTTTCTCTACACCTTTTCTCTTAGAAAACCTAAGACTTGAGGCCTGCTTGAAGATTGGGTTCGCTGAACTCAGCCAACTAATTTGTTGTTTTAGAACCTAGTAAATATTGATGAACTTTAGGTTATTTTTTGGTTATTTACGTGACCTTAGAGTCCATGCTTTAGGGTCAATTTAGAGCGTAAGGAAGGAAACTTCTCGATTCTAGGTTTTCTGCTAATGTTTCCTTTTAGCTTGTTTAGTTTTCTGGTTAGTGATATGATAAGTTTAACTATCTATATTATAACTCAAGACATTCCTAAAGGTTCTCGTGATAAGGGCAAAGGTCCTGCTGCTTAAACTTGCTGCATTATCTCGTGATATGAGTGCCTTTGTTTATATTTTGTTCAAGGTAAGTATCCACATTTTGTAAAGATGATATGTTTGCACATGAGTGATTGATGTTTGTTGTTATTAGTCTGAGTTGGTTTGTCTGTGTAAAGGGAGTACGAAACTGTCTTCATGTTTAAGTCACTACCTTTTTCTTCTGCAATGAACAATATGGATTGAAAAAGGAAAATGATTTCATAGTGTTTCCTTCAATGCAATGAGCATTGAATTGGTAGATCATGATACATGAAAATGGTCGTGTAGCCTCTGGTAGGGCAAGAGTTGTTGTAAATCAAATTGTCAAATCATGATAAAGGAAAATGAATGATGCGACTTGACTATGGACTTGGGTGTGGCTAACACGAAGAAGGTTGTCTGTATGATTGTATGGGCGTAGCGTACACGCCAAAGGAATAATGTCTGGCTTATAGTCTATCTGTGTTCAGTACCCGACAACTGGCAAGCTGTGTAGAGTTGGAAAGGTTTTACTCGAATCATATATAACTATTGTAATGCTTTCCTTTGGAACTCACTAAGTTCTTCTAACTTAGTTACCTTTCCTTCTGAAGCCTGCTAACTAAGTAAAGGAAGTTTGAAGAGTACGCCAAAGGAGAATCGTGGCCGTGAGACTTCTAATATTTTGTATTATGCATGGCATGGGGGTGGTGTCAAGACGATTATATTTTGAAGAATGGATTTTGTACTTAAACTTATGTTCATAAAACTATGATTTCGATGAAATTTCATGAAGTCTTTATGGTTCTTAAAGTGTACATTTATTCTAGCCTTGAATGACAAACTATTTCCATTCTATATTAAATTAAACTGTAGTTTAAGTTGGTTTATGCCAAATATGGTTTTAAAGATATTTATTTTATGTTAGTGACACGACACTCCCAGATCCTCCTTAAGGGTTGGAATTGGAATGTTACACTGCCTGCATAGTCATTATGAACGATGCTTGAGAAGGTGATCTTGATGTTAATTTGGCATGGATATAAGTTAAGCAACTAAAAGATTAATGTTAATTAGGCATGGATATATGTTAAGAAACTAAAAGGTTAATGTTAATTAGGCATGGATATATGTTTACGACAGTAACACTTGCACATCATTCGAAAATTCGAACAAGGGTAAATTAGTTAAGTACAAAATTGAAAAGTATGTTTAAGTGAAAATATGTCCTATGGTAAAATAAATAAATTATGAAAAGTGCCAAAACATGATTCTTAAAAAAAATTATCAATAAATTGAATGACTCGGTTGGTCACCAAATAATTAAATGAACATGTGAATGAGAAAATATGCTAGACTTATGTGATTATATGAGAAATTAGTAATTTGGGTGCCATTAGCACCAAAAATGTGAATGGCGGTCATAAATAGCATTTTGGCTATATATATGTACCTTTAAGGTCATAATACCCCTTCTTGAAATTATTAAGAATATGATATATAGAAATCACTTCAAGATGGATCAAGTGGCAAAGACTATGTAAGTGCGCCTTAATGGATGTGTAGATTTGTATAGAATAGTGAATATGTTTATATGATTGGGTATAAATGAAATTAAATGGCAACTTAAACTTTGCCCATGTAAATTCAGTAGAAAGGTTAAGATACACTGGCATTCCAATTAGGGTATTATGTTTATGTTTTATTTAGAATTTTGTACTAGTTTTATGTGGAGTTCTAGAGTTATTACACCTGGAGGTTTTGTGTGTTACCCCTTGGTCAAGCATGTTATGTGACCACAAGCTATACACGACCTCTTTGGAAGCTCTTATGATATATATAAAGTTTTGTTGCTTTTGGGCTTAGCACCTTGGTGCACATATAGTGTTTGTGGATTCCCTATAGTGTTCGAATCTTGTCTTATTAAGATTATAGTGGCCATTAATATAAAATCTGATACTAGATTAAAACTAAAATGGAAGTATAGCTATAAAGTGTATGATCTTAAGAACTTTTTGTAAACTTACCCTCACCCTAATGTTGAAAGAATTCTTGTTATTAAACTTGGCGATTTGAGTTAAATTGAATATGTGAATGCTTAATGTGATACTTTGCTAATGGATTAACTGGTTCATAATTGAATACTATTTGGTACAATGAGATAATCGACAATCTTATGCCTTGTTAAAGGAAATGTAAATGAAATGCTGACACTTATGAACCAAATGATAAGAAATGGAACTTGTGTTTGAGTCTCAAACTATTAATGGTAAGTTGAACCACAAAATTTGAATAAGAGCTTTTGATTTAAGTGAAATATTTGAGGTCACAATATTAGTTCAAGAATAAAATAGTTATAGGGGCTCAGTATTAATAATTGGATATGATAAGTAGGTTTATGCTTGGTTACTTACTATGATTCTTGAGCTCACGCGTTAGTAGTTTAAAACATGTATGTGGAACCATTTTCGAGAAGATTGAATTATTGGTTTGGAGGAATCACATCACTACTCGAGGATAGAAGAAGGTTAAGCCATGGATAATGGCTTAGAATTTATATAAAAATGGCATGTACATAAAGGCTTTGTCCCTTGAAATGAGTTGTAATTATTTTTTCATGTTTTTAAGTTGTAATGTACTTAGATTTGATGATTTATGAATTTTAATTTGAACCTTGAAGTGGTTGAGCAACTTTTATGAATGTATGTGAGTTCTATGAGTCATTTGAATGTGTTTAAAATGATTTGGAACCTGTTGGAACTTGATGGTGTTGATTGGGGATGTTTTTATGTTTTTGGACTAATTTTTGTCTCAATGAACCTAGGTTTCTATACCGAACTTATAGATATCAGAACATGGCTTGACAACAAATAAATTGCTACAATACTAAGCCTAGGTATTGCTACCTTGTGTATAGGTACTAATACCTATCCCCTAGATAGGGTCTCATGCACTATTTTGGTCATTTTGAGCTTCTTGGAGCGTGTATTTAACCTTGGACACTTTTGATGGTTTTAAGATGATTTTAAAGACTTAAAAATTTTTTAGTTTATTTCTATAGTTATATATATTTTTTAAAGTCTTAAATTATGGTAACAGTCTTACTTTTCTCAACTCAAATGACAATGATTTATGCTAAGGAACTTAGGGTACTTGTTTTGTGTTTTAAACATGTCCAAACCTCTAAGAAATATTTCAAAAATGATTTTAAAGATGTATTTAAACTTCTTTAATGTTGGAATATGTTATAAAGAATTTTTATTAAGTTCTTAAATTATGTTTCTTAAGAGAAAAAAAATTGTACAAGCCAACAAAATGTCTCAGTAGCATCTCCTAACCATACCAGCCAGTGAGACGGGTATGGGGTGTTACATTTAGTGATATCATAGCTCAGGTTTGGATGGTTCTAGGACCAAAACCAAGCGCATAAGTCAAGTTTAATAGACTAAAGGTGATACGGGTATGGGGTGTACATGCCATTTAATAGACTAAAGGTGATACGATTCCTTGTGATTTTCTGATAACTTGAGACGAAGTTGTCATCAATTTGGTAATAAGGCATGATTTGATAAGCATACAATAGAATTGATATGACTAAGAAGCCTTTTGAATGTAGAACCTTTAATAGCATTTAATTTTTTTGTGGCTATGTGAAATTGATGATATGGAAACACCACTAGAGATGAGTAGTGGTAAATGTACCTCGATATCTATAAGATGCACTTTGATTTATCTCTTGAGCTAAAAAGTTCATGATTGACCCTTGTGGATTAATGAAAAAAATGAGATTCGAGGATTTTTTATTTGTGTGACCAATTAAGATTTGTGTATATGATTCGCAATAAGATGGGACTTTCGTAAAACTACTTTTGCAATGTCGCCTACGTGCAATCACGAGCACAAGTAAAAGAGAAGTTAAAGATTTGTGACTAATGATGGAATAAGATTAAGATCTTGGTTTATAATATACTTTTATAATTTGTATATGTATAGGACCTGTTCAATATGAAAAAAATGATACTTGTAGCTTTTAAGACATGGTGACTTATGTGTTGAAAGATTTCAATATTAGTTTTGTGTATACAATTTTGAGAAAGAATTCCCAGTTTGAAATGCATGACAATGTGTTATATATGTATCATTGATTTGTGAGCTTTTGGGAGATACGATTGGAAAGGGTTCAAATTCCTATATATGCATGCTAAGGTTCAGGAAGCTTAGAATCTATAAAGGGATCAATCTAACATTTTGTTATATGATTGAATTGAGTTAGGGACCATGAATGTTGAAGGAAGGTGAACCCTGATCACTAACAGTTACCTCAGGGCTCCGTTGGTGCTGCAAAATAGTAGGACCCATTGGGTAGGACTAGGAGGTCACACTTCACTCCAAAACTAAATGGAGGTTAGAGAACTCTTCTGAAACATTCATTGAGCCTGACACCTTTGAGTGATCATTGTCTCCAAGAAAGATCTTTGAGACGACAATGAGGAATATGAATGTGACCTAAGTCAATAAGTTTGGAAAGTTTGGAAAGTAATACCGACCAAAGGGGAAATATGTGAGTCAAGTGAGATTTGATAATGAGTAAGGACTTGGGAATGAGAATAAGGAATTTGAGTTATTGACACGATGAATCTAAAAAATAGACTACCCCCTAAGACTCTAAAAATGATATACATGCATATATGTGTATTTTGGTCGGATGAGAAGGATTGAATTATGAATTTTTTAAGACTCCTAAAAAAGTGATTAAAGTACGATATTTGAGTATAATCACCATTATAATGTGAAAGGTAATGTACGACTTGATACTAGTTCAAACATATATAGATGGAACTTAGATAAGAATTTGAACAACCTATAAATGATACTCGGTCAATTATGGAAATGGCGACTATGAAACCAAAGTGTGGCTAAGGTAGATATCTGAAACAGAGTATACGTTTGAATAATTATGGGATAAGTGAATTTGATCTCAGACTTCGGCAACAGAAGGAAACAATGTATGTGTATACAAGTGGGTAAGTGCATGTGATAGGGTATATGCCTTAGTAACTAGAAAAAGAGTTATAAGGAGAAAGTGTGAGGATATGATTTTGGGTACAATATAAGGAGGATTAATCTGATCTAAGCCAATGTTAAGTACAAAAAGATGCTTAATGTGAATATGATGGATAAGAATCATGACAAAAGAAAAGAAAGAGAGTACAAGATTGCACAATCTATTAGTGAAAGAAAAGCACGATTGAGTTTAAGAAATGACATTGCCAGCATAAAGTGATTTACTCGACGTTGTAATAAGTGGTTAATGAGGAAATTATGTTTTCTACATTACAATATGAACAAGTTAGGATTTGGATATGACTATGATATTTAGAATTTAAGGAAATTGTGACTTATGTGCAAGATCATCATAGGTATACAAGTTTAATTTATGAATAAAGTTTAAGTATATGATCCTGAGGAAAACGAAATAAATCATAAGGAGTATAAGTAAGAAGTAAGGATTTAAGGTCAAGGAAAATGTGTACTACGTGGAACTATGAACTGGTCAAACAATATTTAATGGATTCTCTGTAATGGTTATATACTATGAGATGAGATAAATTGTATGCATAAGAGGACAATAAAGTGAGTATATAACACCTTATACTTGACCTGATCACTGAGTTTGAGCTACAGGATTCTACATCCGTTGCTGAAGCAACTACGATCAATTAATTACATAACCATTTTAAATTTCAAAAAAATGTATTACATGCTTATAATATGATACATATTCATTTTCGGGTCTTATACAATCTTACAAAAGCTCTTTTGCTAACCTAGGGTCGAATTAGAACCAAATTGTAAAATTTAAAAAATATCGAGTTAACGTCATGACACAACATACTGACTTGGTCTCATTGCGATGAAAAGGGTTCGATGTTGCGACATGATCGTCTGATTGTAAATGGTCCAAAATTTCACATTTTGCAATATAACCATTCATTAAAACAACCAAAAACACATATTCAACATATTCAATTCTAAACAATATTACCTTATCCATATATGTACATTTGCAATATAAGCATTTCACCATTTTATTCAATTTGTAAGCTACTTTCTTAATGATATCAGTTTAAGAACATTCAACATATATATGTATAGTCAAATATGCCATAACATAACAACATTCCATTCATTTCTAACCTTGTGAAAACTCAAATATACGATCCAACTGTTTGACTATTTTCAAGATATCCATTCTAGCTCCAAATGAGAACATGATCACCTATATTTCCAAAAACTGACTCAACCTAGGTACACTCCATATATTTAACAAAACAGAGCTAGACAAACATTTTTGAGTTGAGTTTCATGGATTTGATGCTAAAATCACCTTTTAAAACTTCGAGTTCCACCTATATTTGCGAACGAAATAAACAATTTGTATGTCGAGCGATAATGTTCAGTGGTACTTTCATGATCCAAGATATTAACATATTAACATAAGTAATTGATCATAATAAATAGGAATACCATATCTACCCAATTTATATCCCTATCATGCTAAGCAATTTCATTATCAATTTCATATAGGAGTATACATGTAACAATTAACAAATCATTCCATTCATTGTTGCATTTGAAATGACCAGTTCATACTAGTTATCAAATGCCAAACTTTAACTCCTTTAACATTCCATATTGTTTATGAAACATACTTATCTTTAGCATTAAGTCATCCAATTATGTGATCAATTAGTATCATTTAACCATTTAGCTTTCAAATTCAACATGAATTCAACATTTATACTAAAAATTCGTTGACATTAAATCATCCAAATCTCATGATTAATCCATACAATTTACCTTTATAACTTACCTTTCAATCCCTTTATGGAATCTACCGACCTATTCGTATTCATTTTGGCCCTAAGGACTCATTTCCAACCATTTTCATCATCACCTTTATTCATTCTCTTTAACATGAGTCACATAAAAGCACACTGTAACGCCCCAAAATTTCTAATTTAGTTATTGTGAAAATATGACATAAATATCTATAAGCTTTAGTGGTTATGTGTTCTGGGAGTGTTTGGGAGGTCCCAAGTTCAAGCCTTCGCTTGGGCAAATTTTGGTATTTTGAATGAATTAGGCCTTACTCTTGTTTAYTWGGCTTTTATTTGATTGTTGGGTAAATTACATCAGAATGGGCCTGCTGGTTTGGTGGTTAAATGGTGTGTTTTATGGTGGAGGTCTTGTGTTCGAATCCTTATGCAGGCAAAAGTATTATTTTTTGCTCAGATTTCGGGATAGAGTTATGTAATAGGGGGATTCTGAGTAGTTGATGTGTAGTGGGAATTAGGGCAGAAGATTAAGGGATTTTGGGGGTTATCAAGATTTTATTTTATTTTTTCCCATAACTGAACTTTGACTCTCTTTTCCAAAAAAAAATTTGTTGTATATTCTTCCTCCTCTCCTCTTGCTGAAATTCTCTGAGTTTTTTCATCTTTCTCTTCTTTTTCTTCTTCTTGATTTTTTTCTAATCCATTTATTTTCCTTTGTTTTCGCATGCGATTAGTGCTCGCTTAGTTTCAATAAGTGTTTCTCTTTGTTTCTATCATGAATCTCTTAACGACTGAAGTGGTACTGTTTCTCCTCTACGATTTGGGCGTAGGGGGAGGCTCGAACAGGTGAATTCAGTGTTCTCGTCTTAACAATAGTTAAACGGAGGGTTATCGTTGGTGGTAAGTTGGGTTTC
>CM025145.1:9485857-9520771 GCA_013467495.1 Gossypium gossypioides | reverse complement strand
CGAGGTTTTAACCTATAAGCGACTAAACCTTACCTTCAACCGATGAATAGTAATTCCCACACAAACTAAGACCCCGATTGGTGATTACGAGCCCTTGAATACTTCCTTGATTGGCATAAAAAAACTTCAGAAGAAAGTTAACAAATGGAGACAAATCACTTATCTAAAACTCACCGAATGATCGCAGACAAACGTGGAGCGACACGAGGCAGAGTGGGAAAAGAAAAATTAAGAAGATGAAAGGTGAAAGAGAGCAGAAATTCGGTAGCAATGAAGAGCAAAATGACAAGAGGGTGGAGGGATTTTGGGCAAAGTAAAAGAAAGGGAAAAATTGAGCATAATATTTGATAACCACCCCAATCCCTTATTTCTCTCCATCAAACTCCCCACTAAATCCACTACTCAGATTTTTAGTCCATCTCAAAATCTCCTGGACGAACGAGCAAATATAATGCTCAGGCCAAGATTCGAACACATGACCTCCTTCAAACCAACACTCCACTTATCCACCAGACCTGGAGGCCTATTCTGTTTATTATTTGCCAACTTTTACTTAAAAGCCTACTGACCAAAGATAGGGCTTATTCATAAAAATACCAAAATTTGCCCAAGTCCTGGCTTGAACTTGAGACCTCCCAAACACACCCAGAACACATAATCACAAAAGCAGGCAGATATTTTGTGTCACACATTCACAATACTCAAAATTAAAATTTTTGGGAGTTACTTGTCCACAAAACAATAAATAAAGCCATCTCGAGGTATCATCGATAACACTCTGTTCACACAATACGTTGAACTTCGAGCAAAACGGATAAAAGAGTGGAATAAATGCCAAAAGGAGGCAATAGAAACCTCCAACTTCGTCTTAGAAGAGAGCAAAATCAATAGCTCAACAAGCAGTTGGAGAGAGTAGTCATCCAAAATTGGAATGGATGAAACATTGGATGCAGGAATCGAGCCCAATCTTTCAAGAGTTTGCATGACAGAACAATATTAGGGTACCTAATTATACGCCAGACATGTTTGGGCAGACACATCTTAAGCAGAAGGAAGAGGAGTATGAAAGCAAAAAGGAATGAGAGGATGAAGAAGAATAAAGAGATGAAGAGATGGATTCAGAGGAGGATTAATTTAAACTTTTAAATGTTTTTATAAGGCTTGTATTAACAATTTTTGGGATGATTTAAATTTTTTTTTTAGAAGTAGAATTAATAAGTAGATTTTTGGTTGTTTTGTATCTTGTTCTAATTTTCTAAGTAGGAACCCCATAAGGAGGAGGCACGGTAATTAGAGCATTCAATCGAACAATGGAGGAAACACCCATCAACAGCCGCTGGAACTATCACAATCAATCAGGGTAACTTCTTTCCTTATCTTTTTTGGGGATACACATTGAGGACAATGTGATATCTAAAGTGTTGGGGGTAACATAGGAAATTTGAATGATTATTAATACAGACTTACTCGTCGGATTTGTGGTCCCGAAACCACTATTTTTGACACCATTGAAAATAGGTTGTTAAACTCATCCCCCCTTAGAAAATTTCATCCTCGAAATTTCTTGCCTAAAAATAGATTCGGGTACTGCGATCTCATAGATTCTTCTATTTCCCCACGTAGCTTTCTCAACTCCGTACAGATGGCTTTATACGTTAACCAACAATACACGTTTATTCTGTAATTCTTTCCCTTCTCAAGCTATTTTTTTAACCGGTTATTCATTATAAGCGAAAAAGGTCGATATTCAATCTCATCCATAGAAAGTACATGTGATGGATTAGAACAATACCAACAAAGCATCAAGGTATAGATACTGTCAACTTCTGATTCCTTCCAAGATTTCATACTGTCCAATGTAACACTTTTCCCCAGGGTGAAACTTTCAGAAAGACTTTGTCAAAATAGACAACTCATATATTTACATTTTAGATCGACTTAAGATTATAACGATTAGATGTTGCTTTCAAATTATTACGGATAACTCTGACTCAATTCTCATTTTCTCAAACCAAATCAACTCCAACTCACTTTCTTTCATTTAGTTCCGTTTAGTACAACGTACTTCTTCATTTACGCTTATATAAAGTATTTTATTGTGCTACTTTTATGCTCGATTGATATCTGTTATTGTAAGCAAACTGATAACCCAACTAACGGTAGTTATTTTCAATAACATTTTTAAACTCAATTACACAATATGATGGCATATCATCTAGAATCTGTAATATACACTCAGTTTGACCATCTATTCGCAACCGAAAAGCAGTATTAAAATTTAACCTAGTACCCAAAATCGGATCACGCTTAGAAATAATGATTAACAGCACACTGTGTAATCTAACAATCTTAGAATTATATAATTCGGCTAACATCTCAAGTGAAAATCTATTCAAACCAAAATAAAGTGAATGGATTTGGTTAACCTATTAGCTGTAATACAAATAAAATATTTTCTTTTCATTGTCAGTGATAATCTTGAAACAAAATCCATAGTGACACGCTCTCATTTGGACTCAAGGATCAACATACGTTACAACAAACTTGACGAAACTTCATATTCGGCTTTCGCCTGCTAACATAATAAACATTTGGATACAAACTCTGATATTTCCTACTTCCTATCAACAATTCCGAAAACACAGATTCCTATAATTATCCCAATTGAACACTGAAATTTTATCATTTTCTACAAGTTTCTATTTAGTTAACCATTTCAGATCATATTTTCAAAATTCTTGAATTCTCTTATTGATCATCAGTGATCAGGTAACAAAATTTCAATAACTCAAGACATCGATACCAACTCAGACTCAATTCTAAAACTTCAGTTAATAGAACTTTCATCTGTTCGTAACTCTATTGGTATTTATTCAATCCAACAATACTGATACTTGTAACAATTTCATCAATGAAAGAGTTATTACCAAAAAGTCTGAACAAAATATTTGGCTTATAACTTTGAACTGACAACCATCTAGTTGAAAATCAATACTTAAAGATACAATAGTCCCCTTTACATAATAACTAATTCAACTCTAGGAAATAAAAAAACAATGGTTCATCATGGTGTCTCTGATCTGCTATCTGAAATCCTTGTACAATTCTCATAATCACAGTATTATCTTTTCAAATTACACATCTAGTCATATAAAACCTCTATCAACAAACTCTTGTCACTACATATTTAAATTCTTCAATTCAATAGAAACCCTTTTATACAGAGCAATAGATATCAAAATACTTTTGGGCATTATATAAATGGTAAATTCAACTTCTTGTTTTTATGATAATTCGGTTAATGCTTCAGGAAACATATTAGTGAATTCTCTGTCTGTCGATAACTAAACAATTTTCAACTCTGTTGCTCGTGATTGTAGAATGTAAACTAATAATGCTTTACATCCTTTCCAGACCATCCTTTACATCCTTTACAAACTAATAATATTTATAACACAATTAGTTCTATCTGACTCAACAATAATTTACTCGTTAAATCTAACATCTCAAATCGATTCATTTTTACTACAATTAACTTTGTCATCATGCAGAGTCAACCAACCCATACTTACTATTACCACTGAATATATCAGGGAAAGAAGTCCCTTCTCTGGCTCGAATGGCGTAAGTTCTAGTATCACTACTTGTCCTAATCATCTACCTCATTGAGAGACGGATATCTATGAAACAACTTGATTCTCAAAAATGTTTGGTTTCTTTGATCAACCCTTCATAAAATGTTCAGTAGATCCACTACAAAAATAGGCTCCAGTCATAATTTAATGCATATCCATGTAAATATTTCCACAATAAACACAAACAAATTTATCAACATTATGGACATTGCCACTACTGATTACCAGTGTATACTAGAATCTTGAATGATTCTGTCTCGACTAATTTCTTCTGGTGAATTCAAACAATATGACACTGCAGCCATGAAAGCTTCAATTTCTTCAAAATTAGAGATGAAGGTAATTTAGATATATTTCTTTTACTAGAGTCATGAAATTCCATTTAATTCTTTTTGTTACTGTCATATATCTCTTCCATTTACTGCACTCGACCAAATAAAATCAAGAATTCTCATATTTCCATTACTTCAATCAGCATTTTGGTTTATACTAATCAGCCCATCTTCACAATAGCACGCAACTCATTAATTAGTCGGTGCAATCCTACAAATATACTAGCTAAACTGTATAAATTCTCGTTCCTATTTCATATTGACTTGTTTAATTGTTTTAGCTCAAGAAACTCCTTTTCTACTGCCATATTACTTTCTAAATTCAATTCAGAAAAGATTCCCAGTAACTTTCTCTTTCAATACAATACCTAATAATGTACTACTATTGATATATTTCGTCTTCAATAAAAATACTACACAAGTTAAGTAATTGTTAAGTGAACATAGCAATTCATCAAATACTCTCTGAACATTTTCTAAGTAGAATCCAGCCTTAACTAGATCATCATATGTTTTACCTCTAAACTCATTGGCCTACATTACAAATCGTATACATTTAAAATCTAAATACACATACAGGAGAGAAGAACTTTGAGGACCACAGGGTACAAAGGTAGGCACAGTAGGGGATGAAGGTTGTAAAGCCACAAGATTAATTCATAACAATCTCATTAATACAAATACCTATTAAGCCAACAAAAGATTTGTTACCTTATTTTCGAAAATTTAGGGAATTGTCACACTAGATGCTCACTCATTGCTCGAGATTCAGGACATTACCTTCTATTTTAACCATAACGACACGATTAAAATCCGCCAACATCTTTTAAATCAAAAGAAAATAGCATTAGATCGGATAAAAAGCATCACAGTATCACAAGGTATATGTGACATGTATATTCTAGACTCCATATGCGCTATGTTAGTCCTAGAATCAACTAAATCATAGCTCTGATACCACTAAATATAACACCCCTAACCAATATCTGTTGTCAGATTACGGTTACGGAGCATTACGATGCATATCGAATACAAATAACATCATTTAAACATACACTTATTAATTTACAAATTAATAATTCAAATCAAACAATATTCTTATAATACAAACATTTACGAGTCTTATATTAAGTATATGATTCTTGAAAATGACTTTGGAATCAATCAGGGATCAATTTGAATCAAAATAGAAAATATGAAAAAATTTGAAAACAGAGGTCACACGACTGTGTGGCCAGGCCGTATAACAAAGTCCAAGTCGTGTGGCTTAAGGACATGGTTGTATGGCCAACCGTGTAACAAACCGTATAACATTCAAAATACCCTAACATGACCGTGTCGCAGACCATGTGCCAGACCGTGTGACATGAAACACACAGCCATGTGAAGAGGCCATATGTAGCACACGGTCATGTACCAGCCAATCTTCCAGGCCTTGTGCCTTTAACTGAACCTTTAAATGCAAGTTTATCAAATCGAACTTACTTGAGCCACAAGCAATTCATTTACCAGCAATCAAACCTAATTAAAACAGACCTCAATAAGCCTAAAACATGTTAAAAACTTTAAACCTAAGTGCCTAACAAATGTGACCTCATTGACACCACAAATTTTATACATAACAATTAAGGAATTGGCCGACAACATCACATTCATATTCATGTCCTTCAATTATCATCAAAGCCTCAAAATGTCAATTACCAAATCACATACTACAGACAGCTCAAACATTTCCATTATCACTAATTACCTATCAAATTGACCATATTTCAACGTCACAAAGGAAACCAAACCAAGACAATACCAAATAACAAGTGTTCCAAACGATACTACATCCAAAATAACAGCAAAATGAAACATAGATTATTAATCCAAAACCGTATAAGCTTAATTACAATTCAACTAACAATTTAACCTTCACAACATCAAACCCTATATACATGCCACAACATTTATAAATTAATATTAAAAGGGCTTTCATAACCATACCCTGACAGTTGTTACAAATATCACTTAACATTAGTATCGAAGCACTCAATAGAATAATTCATGTACCACAATAGTTCCAAACCAACAATTCAAACTTATATATACATAAATGACACCTTCCAAAAAGGCTTAACCAATTTCATCAACCACAGTTTCTCAATATAACCAATAACATTTATAGACAAGAATTTCATTGTAACATTTATGATTTAGTAACACCATAAATATGTAATAAAATTTAGCAAGTAATTAAGTTTTAGTTCAATTAACACATAGCCCGATGAACAATAGTAACTTGACTCAGATGCTCGGGTAACTACACCACACCCAAGGCATCATAGATGCGTAACAGAGGCACCAAAGTGCAATCCCGTACAAGTACACAAACTAACCTTACTGGTATGCCAATTGTATCTTAATCGTTTACTACATTCAACCAGGCGTTATACTTAAATGCATAAAATCAATAAATCAATCATTTAGAGGCACTTCTTATTTTCGTGCACATTTTATAAATTTGTTACAGACATTTAAATTACGTGCAATCACAAGAATTACCATCACTAAATATTCATTCTTCCATTTGTACTTACTTGAAACATGTAATAATATATGTATAACTTATAAAATTTTCACATTTGTACAATTAATTCGTGAACAATAATATAGTTATAGAGAAATACACATATACATATCAATACACTATGAACTTACCTAAATTAAGCTTTCGGTTGACTCGTAGGGACTAATCAACAATTTTCTCTATTCCCCAGTTAACCTCCGTACGGTTTAATTCTTTATCTATATAATTATTAAATTCAATATATCAAATTCAAATAAAAATTTCAACTCATTTTAGAATATGAACCTTAAGTTTTATTAATTATACATTTTCCTTAAACTTTTACATGTCTCTCAATTTAGTCCCTAAACTTGACATTTCAGTTTTAAGAAAATTTCTCAAATTCCCACTGCTAGTCGAACTTATTTCTATTATAATACAGTCCAAAGTTATTCACAATTCACAAAAATTCTATGTCAATTTTAATATTTTATCAAATTAATCCTTTAACTAAAAATTAACTAAAATCACTTTACAAAATAGTTCTAAACAAAAATCAAGACCTCAAATTCATCATTTAATATAAAAAAATAACTAAGATTTATCAATGGCTAAATCCAAAATCTTTAACAAATTTGAAACCAAAGGTACGAGTTCGTTGCACCTATTTGTAATGATCTCAAAAATACAAAATTTACGAAAAATGGATGAAAACTAACCTACATGCAATGGAAATACAAAGCCTGCAGCTCCTCCAAGCCCTTCTATGCTGGTTTCAGTGTTCAACCATAAAAGAAAAAGAAGATGACGCAATTTACTATATTTCATACCTTTAACTTATCTTATTTTATTTACTTAATTTTTTTAATTATAAATTGACATATATAATCACTAAATAAATGTCTTAACCATCCAATACTATAAATAACATGGTATAATTACCTCATAAGTCCTCATATATTCACAATTTAAGCTATTTCACTAATAAAGTTCAATAGTGATTAAATTTTGCCTCTTTTACAAAATAGTCCTTTTTAATTAATTAACTTTCTAAGCATTAAAATTTTTGAACCAAACTTTAACATACCTAATTAGTAACTCCTTAAATATTTAGTAAAAATATTTATGAGCTTGATTTATAGAAACTAGATCCCGATACCTCATTTTCTGAAACTACTTTACTTGCAGGACAACCACTTAAACTTAACTATTTATTCAATTAGCTAAAATTTCTCCAATAAAAATTCAATATACTTTTTTTATTAAACTCATATAATTTGAATGATAAATAATACAGACTTACTCGTCAAATTTTTGGTCCCAAAACTACTATTTTTAACACCACTAAATACGGGTTGTTACAAAAGTAGAAAAAGAAAAGTCCAAAACTGCCTTCAATGTCGCTACACAACCTAAGGATGTCTCGATATACCCCTAAAAACACCCAGAAGCTGAGTATAATACCCTCGATGTCGCGTCATAGTACCTAGTGTGTAGCGACATCAACTCTGCACGGGAAATTAATACGAGCCACAGATGTTTTTGTCCATACAATCCAACTTTAATCTCGAAATGTCATCTGATCTAGGGTTAAGGACAATGGCCATCTTAAGTCTATAAATAGGCTGAGCTCACACATGTTATAGACACATCTTTCTTCTGTATAATTTTCTATTTATTTTTTCCTTTCTATTTGGTTTTAGACATTATTTACATTCACGTTATTTACTTTCGGGATCAAACAGATTTTGAAGTTATACTTAAACTCTGTGTGGATTCTGTGTTTAAAAGTCAATACAATTAGGCTTCTTATCAACTATTACTCTTGAAATTGCTATCCATGTTCATTCTTTCATTCAAGTTTATATAGTTTACTAGATCCATGAAGAACTAATCCTCTTTTGGGGATTAGTGAAAGGAGGTATGAATAATTAACTATTTTGTATGGATTCCTTAATGGTTTAGTTACCCAGGAGAGGAAAAACCCACAACCCTAGGAAGTCATCAAGGTGGGAATTAACCCAAAATTGGTATGACCTATTCCTGAAAACCTTAACCCTAAATTGGTCTGGACTATAAGGTCAGAAGATAAGTAGTCATTGTCGACTCAGTACTTCTGTGGACGTATCAAAAGATCCTATTGGGGTATTGACTTGTTGATTGAATAAGAAAGCACGAGACAATAGTTGATTTTGATGACCAAAGCGAGGTAATCACCCATGTCCAGATTTCATATTTACTTTCTTATTTGATTTATTTCTTTCCTTTCATTTAGTTACTTTTTTCTTTTTATTATTTTATTTGTAACACCCCAAAATTTGGGCCTTGAGAAAGGGAATGGTTTGGAAACTGTGTACAAAAGTATGTCTGCTTTAGTGGTTAAGGGTCCTGAGAGGAGTTGGAAAAGTCTTAGGTTCAAACCTGGGCTTTAGCAAAAATTTTGGTTTTAAGTAGATAAAACTGTGGATGCTTGGATGTAGGCCTTTTAAATTATTGTGTTAAAAAATGACACAATGAAGCATGTGGTCTAGTGGTTGTGGCGTCATTAAGGTTGCAAGGGAGCCTAGGTTCAAGTTTTGGCTCTTGCAATTTATTTTTGTTTTTCTTTTAAAGGAACCTGGACTTTGGCCTTTAGACCTTTTAATTAATTGAAGATAAAATGTGACACAAAAGAGCTTGTGGCAAGGAGGCAAGTGGCGTGTTGAGATATTGAGGGGGGCTTGGGTTTGAATTTCATTGCAAGAAAAAAGAATATTTATTTTGCTAGCATGAGGCGGCAGGAGTTTGAAGTGGTTTCGAACTCTATTGTGTGAGAGTTTGAATGGGTCTTGGAAGTTGTTATGGAGGATATCAAGGAGGGATATTTGGAGAGATTTGAGGAGAGAATATGGGGATTTGGGGAGGTTGTTGTTGTGGAAAGCTATAAATCACATCTCATTTGTTCCTTGTTCTGAATGGAGAAGATCAGCGAGCCTTTCAAGGTAGTCGTCGCTTTCTCCAACCTGCATTGCTTCCAATCCTAATTGGTAGTGGTCGAGTTTGATTAGCACATTTCCTGGGAACCAAGGGTGTGTTGATCATTGATTTGCGGAATAAGAGTGTTCGAATCGAAGGGAATCTGTAAATCGCATTAGGTGTGAAAACTCCCCACTGTAACTGTAGAACGACAAAAGCTAAAATACGGCGTTTCAGACCACACGAGCGTGCGATCGCTCGTGTGGAAAGCCGAACCTACGAACCATGGGCGATAAACTGTGAAGGCCTCAATGAGCATTTTCATGGGCTTAGGCCGTAATGGGCTTGTAGGCCCCACACGGGTGACACCCACTATTTGTGGCAAATACTAGACTGGGCTATATAGATCTCATAGCCGTGGTGAAATCTGGGATGAACAGCCACACGAGCGTGTGAGCCCACTTGGGTCGAGTAATGGGCCTTGGGCCCATTTACACTGTTGTGACCAATTAGGTTACCTCAGTCGCTCGAGGCGACTATGAACCTTTTGAGAGGTCGGTATCTGGACCGAAATACCATCGATGGGTAAAATAATCGTAATGCCCCTGTAGGGTAAAATAACCGTAATGCCCGTATAAGGTAAAATGAAAGTAATACCCCTATATGATAGAATGACCGTAATGCCCCTATAGGGTAAAATGACTGTAATACCCTTGTAGGGTAAAATAACCGTAATACCCCTGTAAGGTAAAATGATCGTAATGCCCTGGTGGGTAAATGACTATTTTTGCCCCCAAGGTCAAATGATTGTTTTGTCTGTGGTTAAATGGCTGATTTGTCTGTGTTTGGTATGACTGATTTGTTTGTGATTTGAATGATTGATTCTGAGCATGGCATTCTGCATACACGACATACTGCATGGGGTTGGGTTGCTGTTATAGAGGAAGTACTATACTGGTGGCTCTGCCACAATCAATGTGACTGGTGGCTTGGCCACATATACTATTACTGGCAACTTTGCTGTGATACTATTGTTGGCAGCTTTGCTGCGATGCTACTAATAGCTTTGTGCTGATCATAGTACCGTTACTGATGGCTTTATGCCGATCATATTACTGTTACCGATGGTTGTGTGCCGATCATTTCACTACTACTGATGGCTTTGTGCAGATCATGTTACTGTTACTGATGGTTGTGTGTCGATCATATCACTACTAATGATGGCTTTGTGCCAATCACATTCCTGTACTTATGGCTTGTAGCCGTTCTGTTCAAGGCTTACTGCCTTTCTGCTTATGGCTTTTAGCCATTCTGTTAACTGAGTGTCGCAATCGGTGCTACATAACGAGTGTAGGGATGGGTGGGTCGATTTAATCCCCATATGAGTGTAAGGCTAGACAAGAGAAGGAGTGCAGGGTTCGTATGGGTATTTTTGCATTGCATATTCTGATTCTGATATTGAGATGGGCTTAGGCCCAGATATATGTGATATGTGACATTTGATATGGGCTCAGACCCAACCGAGGCTGATGGGGGCTGAGGCCCAATTGCCACCGTTACTGTATTGGGCTAAGGCCCACAATGTACTGTTACTATTAAGGGCTCAGGCCTAGACTGATTATGTTTCTGTTTACTGATTGTTTCTTTAATAAGGGGATTACGCACTGAGTTTTCATAAACTCACCCCGTTTTTAATCTTTCAGGTAATCCCCAGCGTTAGACGGTTCGGAGCTGCGAGGGACTTGGAGAGGGCCACACGACTGCACATGTTTTATTATGTTTTGCTCATTTACTCAAGAAATTTGATCTTGATTCGGGTTGTAATAAGGCCTCAATAATTTCTGGTGTTTAAATTTTTGATTTTATGTGATTGAGATTTATATCAGCTAGAACTAGAACACGATTTTTCAAAACAATAACTAATTTCTAACACTACGTTTTCGCACCTCAATTTTTAAACATCACGTTTTCGTAAAACATTTGTTTAAATTAAGCTTCCACAACAATAAGGTTTTGAAGGTAACAACATTTCTTTAATAAACCTAGCTCGAAAACAAACAAACGCAAACTGAGGTTTTGTACAAGTTTTAAATGGCAAAAAGTTTGAAATTTCAAGAAGGGGTTTTCAATGAAAACATGGTTTTCGAAAAACACTTCAATGTGACTCGCCAGATTCGACAATAACGTCTAGGCCGGGTTTGGGGTGTTACATTATTATAAACCAAAAATTCATATTTTATCTCTTCATACTATAAACTAATTAGAGTATTAATTAGATCTATTTATGTTTAAGTTAAGATTAATTTAGTGCTTGGCTCTCTTAGGTACGATCCTTGGAGTACTCACCTACTCCGTTGTAACTATATTACATCTTGACCCGTATACTTGCGGATACCATTTTTTCATAACTTTTGTGTAGGATTTTTACTTTGGGCATTGGTACGTCTAGAGGCGATCAACATTGCAAGTTAAATCTTTGTTAAAATACACTTAACCATGGCGTGGAGTAATATTTGCCGTATTTTCAAGAGTGCCCCTCTGTATGCATAATACCGCTCTACGAACTGTCTCTTAGGCACATTCTTGGCTTGGTCTGTAATACCCTCTACCCGATCCGAACCACCAAGTCCAGATACCAGATGTTACGACATACAAACACTTAGTATAATTTTTAAACAATCTGCATATAATCCTTTTTAAACATATCCCTTATTCTTTAATTAAATATTTCTAAACAAAAGAAATAAAGAAAACATCCAAGAATATAGTACACTTTTAAAAATAATATAAGATATTACAATCCATAAGTTCGATAAATACAGACTTTTCTTGTCGTAATGTACTATACGCCCTATTCCTAAGAGGCCCTCTATATGCATAATATCCCAACTTTTTGTTTCCCTAGCGCATTCCTGGCTTGGTCCCTCTTGGTGTACACACTCTCATAATAATGGATATATGCCTATATGCTAACTTCCATATTTAACGTATCACTCTCACTTCACTCCTTGACTAATTCTAGATCTTGTCAATTGATATAGATTTTAATCTTTCTTAGAACACAAGTTACTTCTCAAAAAAATATCTATACAAAACCCACTTTCATCAAATTTCCTCTTCAAACAAAAACTTCACATTTTTCCTAGAATGATTATTCACTGAGACTATTCTTTGGCGAATCATTACTAACTGATCTTACACTTGACGAATTTCCACACTGGGTTTAACAACTATCCAACCACCAATCTGATAATATCCTGACTCAAACCCCAAATAACTCATACTAATAATTAAACATTCAAGTTCATTTAGAAGAATTTAATACATCCATGATACATAACACAAAAACGCCCAAATTAACAAATTGTTCAAATTCCAATTAACCCTAGAACAAGACATGATATAATTCATATGTGGCGGATACCAAATAACTTCGATTTCAAACCTACATAGCATAGGCAAACTCAAACCAACGAACACTTATACCATTAATAACCATGAATACACCCATATCCTACATTGATATACTACTATTGCATATTCCCTCTTTTGAAAAATAGATACATACTTTTTTTCAGGAACCGTCCTTTAAGGCTCATTTAGTTTCAACACAAGCCTAAAAAAAGTTAATTTCAGACACATCAGATTCTCATCATAGGTGTATCTTTAAAGATATCTCAAGACTTACTCGGATAACCAGTTTCTACCATATAGGCATCCCCGAATACGTCATATAGGCATCTCGTAATTCGCCACAATGGTAACATAGAATACTCCACTAAGGCATAGTAGATCGTGCCACACAAAGAACACACAGAATCATGTGTTTGTTGTGCTAGTGGACTTCTATAGAAGGTTTCATGGGTTTCTCCTTCATGGAATTATTCATATCTTCATGTCGTGATCTGCCAATCCATTTTACATCTTACCAAAGGCATCACTATGAACATTCTTATTATCATATTACACCATGGTTCTTAGCCTCGTAGACTTACACATCTTCATGTCGTGATCTACTAGTCCAATCTTCATTTCACTGGAGGTATCACCATAAATGTTTTACTTACCATAAAATGTCATGGGTCTCAACCACAAGAACCTATATGCATCTTTATATTGTGATTTGCCAGTCTGGTTAGCACTGCAACTGCCATAACAGAGGCATCACAAGGGATGTTTTACAAAAAAGTAACTTACCCAGATTTGACACATACTTGATTGATGCTTACTTTCTCATATCAGATAATCATTGGAAAACTTACAATTTAACTTCTTACTCAAATAGTACCTTACACATATCATCCTTACTCATGAAGAATCTTTACATTACGTCGCATACAAACTTACCATTTGTCCAAGATATTTTCTTCATATGTATTTCTCATTGAACAGTCCACATGCAAGAGCCAAGATAGAGACTCACCTGATACTCACCTAGAACCAATAGCAGCAACTGCTTAAAGAACACAGAACTGACATTAAAACCTATTTATAAAAAAAAGGCTAGCATCTAAATTACAGACGACCTCTATGCAGTTCTCTTATTCACATCTCACTGTTCATATACTTCTTACTATCCTTATTCTTTCAAAAACTTAACATGCAAAGCTATCAGACTTACTAGGAGGTGGAACATCCACTGATTAATTCAAAAACCTTTTCTTCTAGCTTAATAAAAGAGAAGGAAACATATAAGTTTAAGAAGAAGAACTAGAGAGTAATATTGAGGAAGAAAAACTAGCCCCCAAGAAACCCTTCTCAGCACATATATATCCAGTTCCCCTAATAGACCTTGAAAAGTGTTGATTGTATCCATAATTTGTCCTAGTAAATGGCGTACAAAATATGGTAGAAATATAAACGAGTATATTGTACAAATATTAGTTGATCGGTCAATGTAATTGGCTCCTAACCAAATCATATTATAAAACCCAACTAGCATAGTGCTCAGGCAAACTGGGCATATTGTACTTTTGGTGGTAACTCTCACCAAGCTTATTCTTCTCTTATCATATTCTTTTCTAACATAGCAGAATACCCTTAGATAAAATCTATAATTACTTCTATGGCAGATATTGTATGCAAACTCTAATCTGTCAGAAGACTGCTAATAGGCGGACTACACTACGCAAAATAGATAACATCACATGTACACATTTTCTAATCAAATTCTCCATATTTGGGGTGTGGCATGGTCCCTCTAGTGTACTGGTTCAATTTCCAAAATCCTGTATTACAAATAGATGCCCGTTAGTTAAACAGAATTTAGTAAGTCTTAACCAATATTACCTTTCAACCCTACCGTAAAATTTCTTGGCTTTTAGGTTTTGTACTTCCATTCAGCCTTTGGTGGATACATTTTTGATCCCTTGAAGATAACTATACACCATCATTTGCACTCTACCCCCTTATACATATTCTGCTTAATTGGCGGGTCACATACTTCAGACCTTATTACAAATCCTATTTCTCAACCTCCTTGAAGATAAGAGTTGGATACATGCCTTAGAATGATATACATACAAATACTACTCTTGAAAGATTCTTAAATTGGCCTGGTAGGATATAAGAACATTAGTCATATCGTAACTTCAAGTCGATCCATACAGACGAACTTGGCCCGATGAATACCATATTTTAGATCATCCAATAGATTCTATATGACTTCGATACACCCTATTGTTCTTACATCTTTTGGCATAGTTACTCTTCAACCATTGTAACATACAAAGCTATAAGACTTACTAGAAGGTTGAATCATCCATGGATTAAATGAAATATTAGCTCTAGCTTAAAAAAGAATATGAGAAAATTTAGGTTAGAAAGAAGGACTAGTACGTCGAGTAGAAAGAAAAACCATCTAGAATGTCCCCCATTCATTCTGTGTATACTCTCAGTCGCCCTGATTTCCCTACCTAATTTGGGGGTAGGTAAAAGAAAATTCGGCGAAGATCTATGTTACTGTGTGACCAGTCATGGGAAAGGTCACATCAAACCAATTGATTGCAAACTAATCTTGTTATAAGAACCAACTTGAACAGTGCTCTAGCAAACTATGTGTACTATACCCTGGTGGTGACTTACGTATTGCGTGGTCTTAAAGACAATTAAGCCTCTTATAGCTTTCTCATACACATGGTAGGCTCTTTGTGCTCAGCCAAAACTCCAGGCATACTTTTCCTTAGGCGTGTTCTTCTTGTATCTATTCTTTCTTCACTTATAGATACCTCGTAATTAAATCCTTAGATACCACCAATAGGTGAATACTTTACGCCAGCATGAGCCAATATTCTAATTCGCAAAGAAGCTAGTAAGGTGGCAGATTATTCTACCATATTGCGCCAAAATCATTAACATGCATACCTCACTAGCTTTTTTTGATCAATCATTTTTGGGGTGTGACAACTCTCCCGTCCTTCACGAAAATTTCATCTTTGAAATTTTAACCAACCTAGTAACCCCATTACAAATTATACATAGCCGACTTCTTGAATCAAACACAGTATATTGCTTGGCGAAATGCCTATACATAGTCATAAGAGACTTCTCTTTTGTGGCGCACACTCTGAAAATTCCAATTGGCACGAATATAGATAAATAGCCTCAATTAGCAAATTCTAGGCCTGTGGGCATAATTGAAGGGTACATCTTTGTTTTTAAAAACCCGAAGCCTAGCCTTGACAGGTGTCGAGTTGTGATTAAAGAATTCGAATAGTTGGTTTTGAAGTTGAAACTTCTCATGGACACTTGCGTCTTTATAAATATTAGGTGTTTAACACCTTCCCCATAATATTTCACTACATCATTGGAGCCCTAATTTCTTTCTCTGTTAAAGTCTCTTGGCTTCATTTCACCTTCAATTTGCCACCTTCTTTAAAGGTAATTCTCTTCTTCTTTCTCTCTCTGGTATTCAAAATGGTCAGAACTACTTCACATGAAAAAGGACGTGCATAAAGTAACAGAAGAGACAGCCATAGAAACGTTGTCGTGATAGAACCCACAGGTCCTGATGGTACCCTTCATCCGAACTTTGCCTACAATTTCTATTTAGTCTAAGGGAAGTGTCACAATAATGAAAACACTGAGGCCTTTACACTTCCCCTGTTCCTACTCTAGGTTGGGTTCCGCTTGCCTTTTCATGCCTTCTTTTGTTTGGTGCTTAACGAATACGGCATTGTAGCAAGACAACTCCCCGCCATTTCCTGGTGGACATTGGTGGCTTATTTCATCGACTGTTGATTGCACCATGAGTCACTTATACTTAAGATTAAAAGACAGGGTGACTTGATCAGGATGGCCCATTTTAGTACACACTAAGGTTATGAGCCCATAATCTAAAATTGGGCCTCAAACCTTTATCTTAGAAAGGATAAGTTCGTGAGAGTCATGTGCAAGCTCCAAACTATTTTTTGCTTATCCACATTGTGGCCCATACCCTAGGTGGACAACTACCTACAAAGCCAACATGTCGATTTTGAAGTTGCTTGGAAGCAATTTAAGCGATTAAGGAATAGGCGTACCCTAGAATTGGGGGAGATCATTATTGTCCGAAATATCTTTCAATACTGCCTGCAATGGTTGAGTCCAAATGGTAACTGAGCGAATGACCATTTCCTCTGGGGGAATTCCCATATATTCCTTCTATTGAGATGGCTTAGCCTTATAACGCCTATAACAATTTGGCATGCATTATAGTGGGGAGGATGAGCCAGCCTCCCTTCTTCTTCTATAACACATATGAACTATATCCACACCATTGGAATATTGTTGGTCATCGTCCATCTTCTGCTCCTTACGAATAGTCTAACTCTCATTTTGCTGCTACAAGGTCTTCTTCTCCTTCTCGTACCTCTAGTATCTCTCCGCCAACTCTAACAGCCAATATGGATGCCATTGCATTATTAGACGCAGTTCACGAAAGTGAAGGAGTTGTCGTTGCACCATCAAGAACAACGGCTGGTAGAACTTAGAAAAAGTCCAAGGGTGGAGGGAATCAACCAGGATACCACAGGCAATGACTGTCCGCAATTAACTCGTCACAGAGTTAATAGACGGATTGCTCCCACAAGAGCCATCACTCCTCCTGCTCCTGCCCTACCTCTTGCTTCTATTGCGCCAGTAGAGTCTGCCACCTCTGCATACTCTCTAATTAAAACAGATAGATGAAGAAGTCAATCAACTAAAGGTGAGAGACTCCCCTTGGGAGGAGAAATTCAAATATCAAGACTAAAAACATTTATTAGAGTTGGAGAATCTGCGTGATTCCAACGGGAAAGCCCTAAAGAATTTCTAAGAAGACACTAAAAAGAATCTGGTAGAGGCCTTACCGACACTACGATCCAACTTGGTCCTTTATGCCCAAATTGTTTTAGGTCCTCTCAATTTGAGTCAGGTGAATTTCAACTGCTTATAGAAGATCACCATTGAATCCCTAAACTTTAATGTTTATCATCCTGAAGGCAAATATTTGAAGAAGTTCCAAAGGGAATTGAGGCAATCGACCCAGAGGGAATGGAGGCAATCGACCAACTTCTTCATATCTAGAGAGCTAGAAATAGAAGAGGCAATTTTGGAAGAGTCTGATGCTTTTGAAAGATTCCCCCAAGAACACCCCTAGCCAGAAAGAGTTATTAATGAACCTACTGAGCAGCCTTCAAATAAATGAAATTAAAGATTTTTCTTTCTTTTGTACTATATTTTTAAGTTCAACTTGTATCATTTTCATTCTCTTATTAGTAGAACTATTTTCTTTCCCACCTTCTTCAATACTAACATTGTGCCAAAGTATTTGCCATTACTAATTTCTTTATCTTACCTAAGGGACTAAGCGAGTTCTAGCATATCATGCATACAGGGCTAACTCTATCTCAAATCTTAGAGGATCGGCTAAATCAAAAGCTTTGATACCCATTAAATTGTAACACACTATACCCGAAACGATTTACCAGACTCGATTATAGGTGCCACATTGCTTAATTGCTTAACAAAAAAATTTTCTTAAGTTCCTACATTCTTGGATAGTCTATGTAACTTGAATATGAGTATGTTTACTTGATTGCAAGGTTTTGATGTAATTTTAGAATGGAGATTTTAACATTTAATTTTAGATGTAGCCTTTAAATGCACCAAGTTCACATGGGTCAATTTGGGCAAATAAGTAAGGATGAAAGCTTTTTGCAAACCTTGCATGTGCTTTAGAATGCTTAAAACTCAAACTTTGTGTTTTGTAGAAACATTGATTTTTTTATAATTCTACGTTCTAGTTTGTTATTACTATTAGATCTTATTATAAGTTATTAAAAATAAGTTTGTTTCTTTTTGCAAGTCCTTGTATTTTTCTCTCTCGTTTTGTAGTCCCGAGGTTTGCTTTTGTCACCAAGCAGCTGCCTTAAGGCTGGTCGCTAGCTCTTCAATTTCACCCTATATCCTTCCCTAATCTTTCCTGCCAACCGTCAACCTTATGGTCTATTAGAGTATGCCCAAAGACCAATCACGAGATGATTGAGTGAGACTAGAAATGTATAGTCATGCTCAAATAAGTTGATATGAGATATCATACTTATTTGTTTTTTTATTTTCTACCCAAGATATTAAGAAACATTAGATGGAGTATGCAAGCGTGACTATTCTATGACTTGTGTCCATTCTCGATATAAAGGACAAAAGGATTTAATACATGAAGGGTTAATCACAAAGAGGTTATGCCGAATCATGACTTCTTGTAACTTCGGTAGCAATGATGCATTGCTAGATGCCACTCATTGTTTGTAATATTAGAATCATTCTAGTATTACTGCTAACATTACAAGAACCTACAAGGTCACACCCTATGGTTGAAACGAAGGGAATCTAAACATAGTTGATATTGTGTTTAGCTGTCAACATGAATTAAATTGATTATAGAATTAATTTAATTGGGCAGTTATATATCGAACGAACTATATGTACAAGTATGTTGTACCCATAATGAAAAATATGTTTAATTAATTATTGTAATTATAATTTAGGATCGAATATTATTATAATTACTATAATTGTAATTTTTTTGATCAAACATTATTATAATTATGGTGATTATAATATTTGGTTAATTATTATGATTTGATTCATATCGAAATATTAATGATTCCCAACTTAGGAAATACAGGGTTTTTGAGAAAAACCTAATATACCTAAAATAAGGGATGTGTAAGGTCAAGAGGTCGTCAAGCAATTTTTTTCTCTGAAAAATTTTTAGAGAATGCTTATTGTTCGTTGTCACACTGGGTGGATCACGTAGAGGCTGAAACATTTTTGAAGCGGCTTGGAATCAACATACAATTTTGTAATCTACTTCGTTGATTTTTTACACGATTAAAGGTAATTGTTCATACCATTTTCACCCCTATTCGTTCCTTTCACATGGATCCCTGGATATGATCACCAGATTTAATTTTTTGCTGCGTATATCGGTCATCCAACATGGTCAACGTTGATCACCCCTGTTTCTTTCTCTTATCTTTTTTTCTTTTTCTTTTCTTCCTACCAACTTCCCATATTATTTTTTCCCTTTCCCTACTCCTTTCTACCTACCATGGTTCTTTCTAGTGCGGTCCTTGTTTGGCAGAAACCTTAAGGGAGTTTATAAGGTTAAACCTTGTCCTCAAAGGTTATCAAATTAGTGAATTTGGGAAAATCCTTAATGTGGAAACCTAAGATAGTGGAGTAGGCAATCGGGGCTAAACCACTATATATCAAAGTGTTCATTGTCTCTATCTTTTTCTTAGCAACCACAAATTTTTAAAAGGCCCATTCACCCCCCTCTTAGTGATTTCAAGTTGAACTATCAAGCTAACAATTGGTATTAAAGCTAGTCTATTTTAGACGGTTTAACAACTAAAGAGGAGATCCTTAAGGAAGCTCAACAATCATCAATTTAGCCTAAAAAGTGACGTTTACTTCTGACTCAAATTTCCTTGGTGAGTCTCAATCTATTTCCAAGCCTCATTCATTCAATGGTGCTAACTATTCATATTGAAAGACAAGGATGATGTTATTCATCCAAGCAAATGATCTTGTGGTATGAGACATTATCATGGATGGCCTTTCAATACCACTCAAGTAAGAAAGAAAGCGTTTAGTTCCAAAGAGTAAGAAGAATGGAACGAAAAAAATAGAAGCAGTATTCAACTAAAGGTCAAGGGCATACACACTCTTTTTTGTGCACTTTGTCCATATGAGTATAACAGAGTGTCGTCATGTTTGAATGCCAAGGAGATATGGTATAAACTTGAGGTAACTCATAGGAAACTAGCCAAGTGAAGAAGTCAAAGGTGGCAATCCTTACTCTCAATGATGATACCTTAAAGATGAAGCCTGAGGAGGACATAAAAGCAATGTCTGATAAATTCACCATCATCATTAATGGGCTAAAATATTATGGGAAGACCTATCCTAATGCAGAAGTTGTACAGAAGATGCATTGAACCTTGCCTAAATCATAGGAAGCTAAGGTGATTGCAATTGAAGAAGCAAAGAATTTATAAACGTTAACTTTGGATGAGCTCAGCAGCTCTTTACTTACACATGAGATGAGGCTTAATGAAGGGGTAGAAAAAGCTAAGAATAAGAATAAAAAGGTTGATGTTGCACTTAAATCCACCACTAATGAAGATAGTGAATCAAGTGAAAAGGTGGATGAAGATATAGAGATGGTCATGTTTTCTAGGAGATTAAAGAAGTTTAGGAGGTCCAATAAAGGGAGAAAATTCCAAAAGAAGGAATGACTTAAGCTTGAATCTACCAAGGAAAAAGACCTTATCATATGATATAAATGCAAGAAGTTGAGAAACATCAAGTTCATTTTTCACCAATGGAAGAAAAAAGGGTCAGGCAAAAAAAAACTCAAGGCTCATGTTGCTACTTAGAGTGATGAGGATTCATCCGACAATGAAGATCAAGAAGTATTCAACCTTTGCCTTATGGCCGTTGATGATCCTAAAGTAACTTCTAACTCATCTAATCTAATTAATTATTCATTTTTTGAGTTGTAAGATGTCTAAGATATCAAAATACAATAAGAACATTTCAAAATTAAAAAATGAAAATAGTTCACTCTCCAAAAACAATCATGAACTTGAAAGTAAAATTCATTATATGCAATCTATTATAAATTATTTTGAGAAAAAAGAATCAAGACTTGCATAATTTTCTTTCAAAAGTTCATGATCATCATCAAAAGAACTTTCAGTTGCTTGAAAAAGAAAAAGCTTCATCTAACGAACTTTCTCCAAAAGGTTTTAAAAAGGGGAGAAAGTTTAAATGAAAAACTTTGTTAAATTAAGCTTTAATTTCTATAAACATAGAGGTCCCTCAATGTTTTATAAAGGAAAATTTGTTAAGAGTATAAGGGTTCCTGAAGGACTTATTGTTACTCAAGACAAAAAGATGCTTTCAAAATGGATTCCCAAAGGGACAAAAATTTTAGGAATTAATACTTATGGACCTAAAAGACTTTGGGTACCAAAAACAAAAATTTAATTATATGTTTGTAGGAAGAGAAGCATTGCTTCAACGTGGGCAATTCAAGCAAAAACTCAAGGTAGCTTAACATTGGACGCTCAAGGCACATGATTGGTGACAAGAAACACTTTACCAAATTGAAGCAAAAAAGTGGAGGAGAAGTTACATTTGGTGACATTTCCAAAGGACAAATAGAAAGAATTGGCTCGATTGGTAAAAACTCTTCAATTCTTATTGAAAATATTTTGTATGTCAACAGTCTTAAGTATAATCTATTAAGTATTAGTCAATTGTGTGATAAAGGTTTCAATGTTATTTCTTAGTCAAAGGATGTAAAGTAATTGACGTTTTCTCTAATAAGATTATGCTTGTAGGACATAGGATAGGAAATACTTATATGGTGCATTTAGATTACTTGAATGATTCATTCATATGCCTTGCTTTTAAAAATGAAAATAGTTATTTATTGTGACATAGAAAAATAAGACATGCTAGCATTAGAATTTTGTATAAATTAGCCAAAAATAAATTAGATAAAGGTTTTCCAAAAAATTAATTTGACTTAGATAAAGATTGTGATGCATGTGTTAAGAGTAAACATAAAATAGTCCCCTTTAAACTTATTAATAATGTATCAACTAGTAGAGTTCTTCAATCAATTCATATAGGCTTATTTGGTCCTATTAGGACAACTAACTTGGGTGGAAAATAATATGCATTTGTGCTTGTTCATGACTATTCTAAATTTACTTGGATTCTTTATTTAAGTACTAAAGATCAGGCTTTAGAAAAATGTAACACATTTTCAAAAATGAATCAAATGAAAAAGGTTACTCTATCACTAGTGTTAGAAGTGACCATCGAACTGAATTTCAAAATCTTGGTTTTGAAAAATTTTGCAACTCCAATGGAATTAGTCATAATTTTTCAGCACATATAACCCCTCAACAAAATGGAGTAGTTAAGGCAAAAAGTAAAACTTCAGAAGAAATTGCTAGAATCATGCTTTGTGAAAACAATTTACCAAAATTTTTCTGGGTGAAAGCCACAAACACCGCTTGCTGTGTTGTTAATAAAGTAATTATTAAGCCTATTTTAAAGAAAACTTCATATTACCTTTTCAAAAATAAAAAACCTAACATTAGTTATTTTCATCCTTTTGGATGCAAATGTTTTGTTTTAAATAATGGCAAAGACAATCTTGGTAAATTTGTTTTAATAATGATGATAAATTGGATCAATCATCAAGTGAGAAGATACAAGAACAAACTCAAGATGCTCTAAAGGTGCTTACATTAGAGGAGAGAGAAGTCACTCATCCAAGGGAATTCAACTATGTAAATGATGGTAAGATTTTGGGAGATCCATCCAAAGGGGTAACTATTATATCTTCTCTTAGAAATACATGTAATTATGTTGCATTTATCTCACACATAAAGACTAAAAATATTAAAGAAGCATTAAATGATGAATATTGGATGTTGGCTATACAAGATGAGTTAAATCAATTTGAAAGAAGAAACGTATGGACCCTCATTTAAAGACCTAGTAAAAAATCTACTATAGGAACTAAATGAGTTTTTAGGAATAAGCTAGATGAGAGTGCAAACATAGTGAAGAACAAGGCTAGGCTTGTTGCTCAAGGCTACACTCAAGAGAAAGGAACAGACTATAATGAAACATATGCTCCCGTAGCTAAAATGGAAGACATTAGGATGATTTTAGCTTTTTTGCATGCTTTAATGATTCCAAATTATTCCAAATGGATGTCAAAAGTTTTTTTTCTAAATGGTTTTATAAATGAAGAAGTCTATTGTGTAAATTGAAGATCCAAAATTTCCAAACCATGTTTTCAAACTTTCAAAAGCTTTATATGGATTGAAACAAGCTCCTAGAGCTTGGTATGAAAGACTTTCAAATGTTCTTATTGAAAAAGGTTTTTCTTAGGGAAAGGTTGACACAACACTTTTTATTAAGAGAAAAGGAAAAGATTTATTAGTAGTGCAAATTTATGTTCATCATTTTTTTTTTTGCTACTAATGAAAATCCTTGTGAGTTTGAGATGACCATGATGGGAGAGCTCTCATTATTTTTAGGGCTTCAAATCAAGCAAAGGAAGGATGGCATCTTCATCAATCAAGTCAAGTATACAAAGGAAATGCTCAAGAATTTTGGGATGGACATCCTTAAATCTCAAGCTACTCCTATGAGCCCTTCCACAAAACTTGACAAAGATGAAAAGTTAAATGTGTAGACATTGAATTGTATAGATCGATGTTTGGTTCTTTGCTTTATCTTACCGCAAGTAGACCAGCTATTATGTTTAGTTTTTCTTGTGTGCTAGATATCAATCATGTCCTAAGGAAGCACATTTACAACCCATTAAGAGAATTTTTAGGTACTTTAGAGACACTTCTAATTTAGGCTTTAGGTAGCCTAGACACTTTCATTTAGCTTACATGCATTCTCGGATGCAGATTTTGGAGCTTACAAACTAGATAGGAAGAGCACCTCTAGTACTTTTCAATTCTTAGGCAACATGCTAATTTCATGGTTTTTGTGCTCAAGTTTTATAGATAAAACAACTTAAGCTCTATGGAATTCACATAGATACCAATCCTATCAAGTGTGATAATACTAGTGTTATTTGTCTCACTAAAAATCCCATCCAACATTCAAGAACTAATCATATTGAAATAAAACATCATTTCATTAGAGAACATGTCCAGAGAGGTGATATTGTTTTAGAATATGTAGACACTTTGCATCAATTAGCTAACATATTTGTAAAACCTTTAGACAATGAGAGATTTTGGACAATTAGGACAGAACTACGTTTGACCACCTTGCCTTGACTTTGTGTTGAATATTTTCCATAAACGTTTATTGATTTTTTTTATTTGTATAAAGTTTTTTTATTGCAAAAAGCATGATAGTATGGTGTTCATGGCTCTTTTATGCAAAAATATAAAGGCTTTTTATATGGTTAATTGATCTATTTTGACCTTATTCTTTCTAGCATGACTTATTATTTATGCCCTTAAACTTGTTAGAGTGGACTTTGTTTGGTTAACTTTGTCAATTTTTTATTGAACCTATTGTGCTTCATGAATCATATGCATCATGCTTACTTTGTGAATTTTCATGACTATGAAATCATTATGATTTCTCCTAGTGTCATTTTAGGACAGTTAGAGCTCTTTAGGGTTTAAAAATTGTGTTTCTGGAAAATTTCTACACTTGGAAAATAGATCCGTGATTTGGTATCGATATTGCTTTAAAATTATCGATACTTTTATAAAATTAATGATACTTGTATAAAAATATTGACACTTGGCAAGTTTTAAGCGCACCAACATTGAGGGTTTTCAAAACAGATTCAAAAACCCCAAAATTTATTTCTCCTTCACTCCAAAAACTCTATCTTCAAGCTTCAAATTTCTTCAAAAATCTTTTATTTTTTTTAAGAAATCATGACAATAAAATACTTTCTAACTCCATTGTATCAAGATTTCTTCAACATTTCTTAGAGGTTTTCTATTTTTCAACACTTTTGAGGTAAAACTTAAACTTTTCCCATTTTCAAATTTCTTAAAATTTAGGTTAAAAATGTTGAATCTTGATGAGTTTTTGGTTTAATTTTTACTACATATATTATGTTTTTTTCTTTAGGGGGTATCCTATTTCTAAAAGTTTTCTCAACATCTTGCTTCAAACCTTTTGAAAACTAAGTGTTCGATAAAATTCCTACACAAATTTTTTTTATTGTCTAACTAAATTTTTAGTCCTTAGATTTTTTTCCAATGCACCTAAGAAGCGTCCTAGAACTGGTGCCTCCTCATCCAAATTGTCTAGCGGGTTAAGCTTATTTTTAATCAGTGTTTTCATTCTGTAGATGAACGAATTCAGTTCGATAGAAAATTTGCATCAAAACGTGTTTAGGAGTCTAGAAAGATGGATATGGCCATGTTAGAATCAATCAAATTTTCTTATCATTCGATTTTTCAAGATTGAGGTTAGTTTGATTTTCTAAAAATTTCCTCGCTGGCTTTTTATAATCTTTCTCAAGATTTTTTCTCTAACGCCAAACTTGAACATGATGAGCCTGTTGATATCGTTATTGCCATTACATCCTTTTTAATGAACACCCCCATTCGTCTTACGTTGGAAGATTTTTGAAATTTGCTTCGTTTTCCTGCCGGAGGTAACTCCAATGAAAGAGGACCACACAATCTCGCTCCCTACATTGAGTCTAGATTCGCATCAGAACTGAATATCCATGATTGTGTTCTTCATCTGGTTACCACTTAGAATTTTTGTCCTATCAAGAAACTTGTCAAGCTTCGTAACACTGATTATTAGAGGCTCGATTCTATCCAATCTGATTGGCGTCCTGACCTAGCCCTTATTATGAACAAAGACATAACTAAGGCTATCGGGAAGGTGATGTCTACAAACCTCACCGTTCCCCATGGATCTGATATATCATATATTTTTAGGAAGTTACGTATTAGTACCCTTGGAGACACCTCCATTTCCTCTAATTAACCAATTAGTTATGGGGCCATTCACCATGCAGGTTACATTTAGATGATAATTGTGGTGAATGGGTCAAGAGTGGTCATCTGACTGCAAATGAATATGTCGAGGTTGAAGGTACATTTGAAGATATTTTGTCACTCGAGCATGTTCCTTCCCCCGAACATGTTCCTCCTCCAGCAACATCATCTCAAGTTGCTCAACCTTCTTCCGATGTTAATGATGTCATCCTCGATGCTCTACATTCTTCAGGGCTTTAGAGATGATCTTATATCTTGGTTGTCGACTTTAGAGATGTAAATGGCTTCACTTCTAATACATCATCCCTCCACTCCTTTATTTTCCCCTAATGATGAAGATTAGGATAGCTTTGATACATTCATATCATTTTCATGACATTTGAACTACTATTTTTGCTGCTTCCTATGTATATGGTTTATTGCACCTTAATGCTTAATCAGTATTTTAAGATACTCTAAATAAATTATAGTACGAGAACATAAAAGAAAGATTTTTAAATTTTTTAGAATAATACAATAAAATAAAATAAAATAAATTTAGGAGATAGAATAGTAGAGTAAATCAAATCTCGATTATGGGTGATTAGTTTGCTTCGGTAATCCCCACCAATTGTTGCTTCGGGTTCCTCGTCAATCAACTAGTTTCTACCCTAGCAGGATCTTCCGATCTTCCATTAAAATAATGAGTCAGTAAAAGCTACTTATCTTTCGACCTCATGTTTACAAATGGAAAATACCAATTTTGGGTTAATTCGCACCTTCATGACTTCCCGGGGTTGTCAAGCCTAGGGTTTGTTTCTCATTCTTCCTTTCCCAAATAGCTAATTCGTTGAGTAACCCTATAAAATAATTAATAGATAATACCTCCAATAGTTAATCCCCCACAAAGGGATTAGTTCCTCATGGCTTTTGTAGACAATATGAAATCGATATTAAAAGAAAGCATGCTAATTAAATCTACAAGATAAAGTAAATGCAAGAGCCTCATTGTATTGAAATTAAGTATAAATCCACAGAGTTTGAAAGCTTTCACACTTCAGATCTCTTGAAATCACCAAGAATAAATAAAAGAAATCTAAAACCTACGAATGAAATAAAACTAAACTAAATTTTACAGAGATAATTTAGGATAAAGAAATGATGTCTATAACATGTACCAAAAGAGCCTATTTATTGCTTTTAGGTGGTCGTCGTCCTTAACCCTAGGTTAGCTGACGTCCTTGAGCTTTAGGTTTTATTGTGCAGACAAAAACACCCCTCCTTCGAATTTAATTTCCGTCAGAGTGTCGTGTTTGTGACACACCAGCATCTGTGTCACGATAGAGGTTACAGTATACTCCTCCTTAAGACGTCTTTAGGGGTATGTCACGACATCGAAGGTAGACTTGAGTTTTCTCCATTCTATTCTCTATGGTACGACATCAAGTCATCCATGTTGCGACATAGCAACCAGTATTTGTTTAATTCACCTTATAATGGTCTCTTGCACACTTACAAAGTGCGTTAGCTCGCCCTTGGGCCTCATTCGACCCCTAAGGTCAATAAAAGACTCTATTTGCACATTTTATTAAATGTAAATAAAACAAAGAAAACCAAAACATAATGAAAATGCTTGTATTCAAGCTTCTTAAATGTGAAAAGTAGTTCAATCTGCTACACCAAATTACGGCAGATCAAACTCCCCCCAGTTAAGTCATTACTTGTCTTCAAGCAGCATGAACAAAAATAAGAAATAAAGATGACGACCCTTGAGCAAATATCATACAAGTATTGACTTTGGAGCATATCACTTCAGCATTTCATGCTTACAAACAACTTTAACATGATGAGTATCTGACTTACCACTTTTCATCTCACACATCTAAGTTCAGTATGTTACAAAATATGCAAGTATTAAGGGTCTCACCTGTAGGATTCCATCAATAAATCGTACAAGTACTTTGACTATCCAAGCATAACACAAATAGTCGTTTATGCGTATGTTTAGTATGATGTCCATTCATGCATAAGGATATTTAGGTCACATAGGACTTTTCGGCTTGTAACGTTCTGAAGCTTAAGAAAACTATGAAATTCAAAGATAATAAGCATCAAGAGGGTTACAAACACAAAAATAGTTTTGCACATCGTATTAATCCCAATTCTTCCCCCCTTAGTGACCTTTACTTGCTCACCACCTTATTTCTCCTTCTCTCACATTCATTGTCTCTCCATATATAGGAAGCCACAGCATGACATAGCAACTATGGCTAGCCTTATGAGTTTTTGTACACTAATGAACGAGTTTTTCTTTCTTTTTTGAATTTGTAACTTTTATCTTTTTCAATACATCTCACTCATGAATGGTTTTTATCCTAGTTTAAGACTTTTTCTACTCGTACTAATTTCCTTTTTGGATTTCTCTTTTTGTTTCGCACATTAGGCTAAATTATAGTTCCCATATCACACCAATTTTTCCTATTTCACTCTATTTTTACAAACTCCGCAGTGATGTCTCTAACTAACCATAATGCGCATGGCTAGACGTCAATAGTCATGCAATACAGGACCAAAAAAAAGGGAAATACAAATTAATGTTTTTAGGCTTGGGGTTTGTAATAAGGTTCATCAAGAAGTGTTAATAGGCTCAAAATTTGATACCAAAGGTGAAAAACATATAGGTCATCTTTTTGGCTCTGGATGTATTCCAAACAGTACCTTAGGTCATCCCTAAGTATCTCAACATGCACAAAATTAACCAACCCAACAAATACAAATTCAACCATTTATCATTTGTACTAGCATGCTTGTTTCCTTGTATTTTCTATATCACTTGGTATAGTTGATTACTTAATGCCTATTTATAGTGTAGCATATAGAACTTTGTAGTCTAATAATCATGAGTTTAAAATCACCTACCATCACACCAAATTTATTTGTAAACATAAGCAACCTATGTACATGTTCCTAACCGACCACTTGTATTTCTACAAGCTCAAGCACACCAAAGACAATGAACAATCAAAGAAAAATGTAACAATAAACAAGTTTTCTATGTTACCCCTCCCCCTCTCACACACACTTTAGTTGACACATTGTCATCAATGTCTAGTCCATATAAATATAAGGAATAAAGTTACCGAATTGATCATCGTTGCTCCAAATGCTAATGGTGCGTGCTTCCTCCTTTAATCGTGTTAAGCTCAAATTGTTTGTGTCTCCTTCGTGCTCGATTCTTACAAAGAAAACTTAAACAAAATGCAATATAAAAACTACTATTAGTCCTACTCCTATAAGGTTAAAATTAAAAATATTCAAAAACTAATACAAGTTTTCACAAAAATAAAAAATGTTCAATCATCCTCTTCAAAATCCACCTCCTCACTTCTGTCATCCTCTTCATCCTCGTCACTTTCTTTCCCTTCTTCTATTTGTTCCATATTTTTTGGCCCAAACATGTCAGGTGTATAATTGTGGACCCAAAAGTTCCTTTGCCTAGAAAATTCTTGAAAAATTTATCCCAATTCTTGCATCCACTAAATCATCCAATCTGACTTTAGGGGACTACTCTCACCAACTTCTTGTTGACCTTGTGTCAGCCTCTAGGATGAAGCTGGTGTAGTTGTTGCTTCTTTCTCTAGCTTGTTCCAATCTTTTATCTGATTGGCTCGCAGGTCAATGCATTGTTGGAATGAGGTGTCCCCGATGATACTTCTGGAAGGTTTCAGTAGCTGCTCAGTAGATTTCATAGGTACACCCTTCTTTTTGCATAAAGCCGTCACTAGTTGGGGAAAGAAAACTCCTACCTTCTGGCTACTAATGTACATCTTCATGTTCTGATGGATCCATTTGTCGATACAGACCTGCTTTTTCTAGAAAATAGCATAGAGAAAAACTACTCTAAAAGTATTAACATCAGAAACATTTAAACTCGGTACTTTTCATGTGTGCACAAATTGAATACACATGTTAGTCTCAGGAAACATAATTGCTTGATGAAAAGATACTGGGATATTGGTACCTGCGCGATATTTCCATTCACCCCATCCTTCAGTCAAAAAGTTTATAATAATATCCATATCTATATCTCAGAAATATTTTATATCAATTTCATCAATAAAATCATTCTCATACTATAGGGCATTATAAAAGTCGTAAATAATTCGAAGGGTTACTCGTAGATCCTTCCCTCGAACAAGTACCATGTCCCACATATGGCCTTTAGAATTTCTAGACTCTTGGTCCCGTAAAGATATATAAAACTCCTGACCAATAAGGACCACAACATTCTATTTTGGAATCATCGAAAAACATTCCCTTCTATGATATCTGACTAAAGGCCATATTTTCTTACACAAGATCATTGACAGATCAAATCCCCTTTCTTGGACAAAGGTTTTTCCTTGTAGTTCAGGGAAATAATTTTTTAATATCCGAGTTTGCAAAATTAGGGGGTTTGGACTCGTCAATGGTTTGGGTTCATTGGTTCTTCTCACTTTTCTAGGGGGCATGTTTAAACTAAAAACCAAGTCAAGCAATATCTAATAAAAAAATAAAAACTTCGAGTTATGAACACTTAACCCCAATGAAATCTTGAAGTCCTTGTCGTTCGTGTTAGTAACTGTTCATTTGTGTGCTCCATTCATTTGCTGCACCAAAAGGTCTTGAATGATGAGAGATTTTTACTAGTTGCAAGAAAGAGTTTGGATTTAGGATTTTTAGGGTGTGAATAGTTTTGGGAGATTTGAAAAGATTAAGAGGTTAAAGAGATGTTAAATATGTTTATAAGGAGTATTAGGGTTAAGAATAGGTATTATGGGTGTTTAAAGTCGGGTAAATGAAGGGTTAGTCTGTCGGGTTACGCGAATGGGTCAAGTCAAGCCTACAAAAAATTGCAGCAATGTCGCCACACAAGGGTTCCATCTCACGACATCTCTGGCAGCTTATCGTTGTCACGACACAGGGGTTCCGAGTCGCGACACATCTTGCAGTTTCAAAATTTGGGAAGACTATTCTCCATGTCACAACATAGGAGTGTGGTGTCATGATGTCGAGTTGGTTTCTTCAATGCCTACATTCTGCACAAATTGTTGCAACACGTGGTTGTCGTGTTAAGACACCAACTCTGTGTCAACCTAATTTTCCATCCTTGAGGATGTCTCGGTCTTGAATAAATACCTAAAAGTTAACATCTAAACTCTGTGGTTAGTTAAATATACAATAATTTAAAACAGTTAAGCAATTCAAATATTACTAAGTTTTACTGCCAGACTCATCTGACAGTATCATCAGTTCACCGATGGATGATTCTTCCATTCTATCAGTATTAGTCAATCATCCATCGTCCATTATCCATCCTGCCATTCCACCTGGGCTCGTTTGTCCCTTTCCTTAAACCTATTTATTCTATCTGTACGCATAAAAGAAAGTGTGTCCCTTGATCCAAGAACGTTATAAATAGCTACTTTTTACACTGTTCTCCTAACTTTTTCTGACGCTTCACTAAATTAATGGTCGCATTTAAATATTTATATATCACCATTGATTTACATGGTTAATTCATTCTTTTCTAAATCAATGGTAGACTTAGAAGTAGCCAAAAAGGGTCTTCCTAACGAGGTTGGTATCTCCTGATCTTCTCCGAAATCAAGCACCACAAAATCCGCAAGGATAATGAAACTTCGCACTTTGACTAACACATCTTCCAATACCCCTTTCGGATGTACAGAAGACCTGTTAGCCAACTATAATGTTACTTCAGTAGTTCGAAAATCCCCTAACCCGATTTTTTAAAAAATTGATAAAGGCATCAAATTAATACTAGCTCTTAAATCACATAGAGCTCTACTAAAATGAATACTCCCTATCTATATGGAAAGAGTAAAACTCCTCGAGTCTTTTAGTTTTTGAGGCACCTATTTTGCAATAATCACACTATAAGAAGCACTTAAATTCACTTGTTCGCCTACCTTAATTTTCTTACGCCTCGCCATCATTTCCTTTAAAAACTTGGCGCACTTGGGAACCTTCTCCATTAACTCAATTAAACGTAGATTAACATTAAGTGTTTTAAATAAGTTTAAGAAACTTACGAATTTGTCATCATCCTTCTTTTGTTTTTCTCGAAGGGAATAAGGTTTTTGTGATTTCAGCATCTTTAGGCGTTTCTTTTTCTAGTTTAGTCGATGGTGTATTTACCTCTCCTAGCCTTGGTTCTTCTTCAGCTTCCGGGGATTCCTCTTCAAGATCATCAGTATTCTCAATAACTACCTCCGGAGTAGGGTTTTCTACGTTACTCAGTACTTTGCCCGATCGAAGTGCTATCGCCTTCACATGCTCATTACCTTCCCCTCGCGGATTGTCTTCTGTATTGCTAGGAATACTTGTTCCAATTTGTCTTTTTATGTCGCCCATCATGCTCATCAATTGGCTCATTTGATCCTTGAGTTTACTCAATGTTCTTATGGAGCCGGTACACTTAGACTGCACCTGTTAGACATCTGTCCTCATTGACTGCATCTCTCCTTCAATTTTATCCAGGGATTGACAACATGCAATATGGTCACTTGGGTTGACCCTATCAAGGGGTTTCTCCAAATAAGAAGGTTAGTAATTAGTGTTTTTAGCTTGCTTTAAATTATTACCTGCTCATTGGTTCCCTCCCCCTCTCAGATTCGGGTGATCTCTCCAGCCAGGATTATATGTATTCAAAGAAGGGTTCCCACACCTATTCCCAAAGTAATTTACATCCTCGGTAGGATTGTTAATATAGTAGAAGAGCGATTTGTCTCCCTATGTATAGACGATGTACAAGCATATTTTATACGGTTGAGTCTATCCACTCACTATTGATACTTGTCATCCTCTCGGATAGCTTTTATCATGGCAGGTTTCTAGCCATATGTGAATCGTTCAATTGGCCAATGAAAGGAGTTTAATGCCATGTTTTCAATAATTTCATATGCATCCTCGTGCGTTCTATTCATAAAGGCACCTCTTAGTGCTCCGTCTAATCCAGATCGTGCATTCGTGTCCAAACCATTATAGAATACCTATAGTCGCATCCACTCAAGAAATCCATGGTGTGGGCATTTTTGAATCAACATCTTGAAATGTTCCCATGCCTCATAAAAACTTTCTCCCTCCATCTATCTAAATATAGTAATCTCTCATTTTAGCTGAAATGTTTTGCTAATCGGGAAGAACTCCTGTAGGTACTTTCCAACGAGTTCATCCCATATTCTGATAAAGCCTGATGCCTACGAGTCTAACCAAGAATAGGCATTATCAATCAAGGAGAAGGGGAACAGCCGAAGATGAATAGCATCATCAGTGACCCTGTTATATTTAAATTATCACAGAGTTGGAGAAACCGTTTTAAATGTTGATTAGGGTCTTCTGCCATAATGACCTTAACTTGGAGATTATACTGAATCATCTGAATCATTGCAAGTTTTATCTCAAAGTTATTAGGTGTAATTGATGGTCTTGCTATACTTTCTTGAACCATGTCTAGACTTGGTAAGGCATAATCCCTTAAAGTTATCTCATCCCGAGCCATTTGTACATTTGCGAGAAGCTATTGTGCTAGCGGGTTTCCTAGGGCATTATCGTCAGTGTCACCAAAAAGTGGATTTTCACGTGGTACGTTACCTGTAATAGGTCGTGGTGGATCTTGCATCTGTTGCTGTTGCTGTTACTGTTGGCGATTTCTTCAGATTATTTTCTCTACATCTGTGGCTGCTAGAATAGGCGTACCTATACTGCGAGTCATACACTAAACCAAGAATAAAAGGATTAGTAGGTAAAAAATATAATATCGTATCTATTACCTAAAAATTTCCTACTTATTCTTTTTAAATGTAAAAATTTAAATCGAACCAGTGATGTTGCTTCCCCAGTAACAGCGCCAACAACCTAACCGCCTCTAGACGTACTAATGTCAAAAGTGTAAATACTATAATAAAATATAGAACGACAAGGTGCTATCTGCAAATATACGAGTCCAGTTGTAATATAACTTTACAATGATGTAGGTGTACGATGATCGTACCCAAAGGAGGCGAGCACTAGATCACTACTAACCTAAACACTAAAAGATCTAATTAGTACTTTAAATAAATTAGAGTACGAGAACATAAAAGAAAGATTTTTAAAGTTTTTTAGAATAATAAAATAAAATAACATAAAATAAATAAAATTCAAGAGATAGAAGAGTAGAGTAAATCAACTCTTGATTATGCGTGATTCGCTCGCTTTAGTAATCCCCATCAATTGTTGCTTTGGGTTCCTCATCAATCAACTAGTCGTTACCCTACTCGGATCTTTCGATCTTTTACTAAATAATGAGTCAGCAAGAACTACTTATCTTCTGACCTCACAACCCAGACTGGCTTGGGGTG
>CM025145.1:9461687-9475170 GCA_013467495.1 Gossypium gossypioides | reverse complement strand
GGTCTACTCACACAAGTTGTCGGTCGAAACGTAGCTACACGGTGCTGCTCACACAAGCTGTCAAGTATCCGCAACACATGTCGGAACTTAGCCACCGGTAGGACGATCAGGACAAGCACCCGAAACAAGGTAACCCTAATGACATGTCATTTGTATCCTATATATTCCTAAGATTCAAATGGGGCTCGATAGTCATCGTACGTTGTTGAATTTTCGTTATTTCTTTACTCGATAAATTGTATAATTAACATATATATAATGATTAATTTTCAATAAAATCATATAATAAAATTCAATTTAATCAACATTATACATACTATAGTTCATACGAACTTACCTGACTCAATTGTAGAAATGTCAATGTACAAGGGCATTTTGGTAATTTTCTACTCTCCTTAATTTTCCACCCGATCTTGATTTAAATTAATAATTTCATTCAATCTATTCATTTATACATTATAAAATTTTATTTTATGCAAATTAGTCATTTTTAACAGTTTTACAAAATTGCCCCTAAAGTTTTACTTTTATTCAATTTAGTCCCTAAGCCTAAAACATGCAGATTAACCATTTTTCCCCAAAATTGAGCCTAGTTGGATAATTATGGCATCCAATACAGCCCATTATTGCAACAATTACACATCCAATCCTTGTATTTTTACTATTTCAACAATTTAGTCCCTAATTGATAAATTCATCAAAAATCCCTTAATAAAATACTTTTAAATAACAACTAATATCTCAAATTCATCAATTAACATATAAAATCACAAGGTTCATCAACTAAAACATTCAAAATCTTTCACAGTTTCAAAATCGAAGGTACCGGTTCGCTAAACGTAGTTACAATGATCTCAAAAACATAAAAATTACAAGAAACGGATAGCTTAGGGGCTTACATCTAAGAAACCATTGTTAGCCGAAACTTGAAGCTTATCAAATGGATTTTCTTCATTCTCTTTTCGGTGAATAACAAGGTAAGGTGAAACTTTTATTTTTCTTTTACTTTTCTTTTATTATTTTAATACTTTAAACCTTAATTAATAAAATAATTCAAATAATAACTTAATAATCAACCACATTGCCGCCCACTATCACCAATTATGGTTAATTTTCCATATTAAGCCATCCATTTATATTCATTATTCAATTAACACCTTTAAACTAATAGTGATTAATTTTTTTCAACTTTTACGATTTAGTCCTTTTCGCTTAATTAACTATCAAAACATTAAAAATTATCAACAAAACTTTAATACAACTTTAATGACACTCTGTAAATATTTATAAAAGTATTTATGACTCGGTTTATAGAAATGACGTCCCGATACCTCATTTTCTAAAACCACATGACTTTAGGGTCATACCACTTGAACTTAATAAATAGCTTATATAACATAAATTATCAACTCAAAAAATTTTTTAAAATCACATTAGACTCGTAAATATTGAATTATAATATTTACGAACTTACTCGTCGGACTTGGTGGCCCCGAAACCACTGTTTCTAACACCATAGAAAAACGAGTTGTTAAAGTTGGTGACAAGAATGAGCCTGCTAGTTCAGTGGTAAGGCTTCAACTTACCCTTTGGTCATTTGTTTGAGTCTCCATTTGTGCAAAGTGGAAATTTTTTTTGTTTTGAACTCTGACGGAATCTGATGAGTGTAGGTAGTTTACAATTAACCCTTTGATCTAACATGACATTTTAATATGATATATGTTTCTGAAAATATGACACTCGGATCTGGTATATGTTTCTGGAAATATTAGATTCTGATTTGATATATGTTTCTGGTAACGTGACATTCTGATCTGATATTTGTATATGTGAACAATATAAGTAAAATTTTATGTTGGTATTTACATTTATGAATGTTATAAGAAAATTCTATTTGTGGATCGAGTGACACACTAGGCTTCTAGCACACTCGTTTGTTTAATATGTTTCAGGTGATCTTCGGACTTAGGAACGGACGACGTGCGGGAGCTTAGATTATTTTCTTATCTAATTAAATGTGGTGATTTACGTTACTAACTTATTTGGACTTTTGGGATCGTAAATCGATTTCGGGCTTTGATTTGGTTTTTTTATTTGTCAGTATTTGATACTTTTAAACGTAAAAACTAAAAAACAAATCGCACGGGTTAACAAACTAATATTTGGATTTCAAAACTGAAACTTGAAAATTTTTCGCTACATATTCAAGTAATCACCTAAGTGTTTTTCTGTAAATAAATAAATAATTTTTAACAAATGTTAGCATTAAATTGGAAATAATTTTCCAAAAATTGATACTTTCAAAGCAAACAAATTAACATTTAAGTTCTGTGTTTGAGATAAGCGTTTTCTGACTTAAGTTTTCTACACATGGGTGAGAGTTCTACCAAATTTTATACTTTCGAAATGCAAAATTAAGTTGATTAAATCAAAAGTTTTTAAACAAGTTAATGTAATTCCTCAAGATCCAGTCATTACATCTAGGCTGGGTTTGAGGTGTAATGTTTGGTGGTATCATAGCTAGGTTGCAAAACTCGAGCTGTGATTTTTTGGTTCCAAAATTTTCTATATGAAATTGTTTTAATTCAAAATTTGTAATTCTGATAACATTTTTTAAGTCTAGTTCAAAAATGTGACTCCGAGCCTCCGACGCCAATCCAAGTATGTATACTTCAATTAACTATACTTTAGTTACTTTTACTTTAGTACTTTAGTAAAACTATTAGATTTAGAGACTTTAAAATAAGACATCTCTACCTTAAGATAAGTATACTCACTAAACTTTAGACTTAGGGTTTAAACATAAACTTAAGCTATACTTTGGGACTTTTGAACTATACAAAAGAAAGATGAGTTTTTGCGGTATATGTGATTGTGATGCACAAGGACATGGTAGACGTTGTTTGGCTCACGCTAAGTCCTCTTCTCCAGGCAGCGTGCCCCATTTGGAAATTAGCGAGACTGTGGAGAAGCCTATTTTTTAGGGCAGTAGTCAAAAATCTGGGCACGATGTTGTGTCCCAAGTGTTGCCAAGAGATTTGGAAAAGGTCGTCAGACCCTAATTTGGATATGTGGATCTAGGGTCAGTGACTAAGAAACTTCGATCGTATGAGACCAAGTTAGTGGATGAGATTAATCGCTTAGAGAGCAAGGAAAAGAAAAGGAATAAGTGCGGAATAAGAGGAGTTTCTACTCTATTGAATTGAATTCGAGACCTAGGGAACAGGTCAAAAAACAGTCAGCCCTCAATGGAATGAGGTAGTTCTGAATGTGGATCAAATACTGATTTGTGCTTACTATGAGAGGCGTCATCCGAACAAGTGTTGGAGGAAAGCGGGGGCTTCTTTTAGATGTGGATCCATTGAGCATCGTGTTAGGGGTTGTTCTCGATATTCTCTTAGTCAAATGCAAGCCTTAGCTCAGAGAGGGAATCGGAGACTGGTTTGTGCAACTAAGCGTTGTGAGGATCAAGATGCATCTGGAAGCAATACAGTTACATCTGGAATTGTACCCTACATTCGTTAAGTATTTGATTGTCATTATAGCTTCTAGGACTTTGGGATCATATCGTTACTGGTATATAGTCTGGGTTTGTATTGAAAATAGAGTTGCACAGCGCTAGCATGGTGATTAGTTTGGAAGGAGAAATTTTGGATTTTATGGTTAAGTGAATGGTGTGAAAGCAAGAATTTCGAGAACGAAATTCTTTGAAGGAGGGAAGAGCTGTCACATCCCAAAAGCTGAGTTAGAAGAAATTGGGTTAGTGAAACTGAGAGTGGTTACATCTTGATTTTCAGTTAGGATTGTGAAAATTTTGTAAAGTGAACTTATCTGGTTCAGTGGTTAAGTGTTGGGATTGTGTGTGAGAAGTTCTAAGTTTGAATCCTTTTTTTGTGTTTTTGTTAATTTTTTTGCCAAGCCCCTGACTTTGGGATATTATAGTTATATCTTATTTTTGTTCAATTGGTGACAAGAATGAGCGTGTTGGTTTAGTGGTAAGCTTCAGCTTACCCTTTGATCCTATGTTTGAGTCTTCGTGTATGCAAAATGGAAATTGTTTTGTTTTGAACTTTGAGGGAATCTGATGGCTAGTTAGTTAATATGATTTAGTGGGATGTAGGTAGTTTTTAATTAACCCAAAAATCTCTCCTACTTTTCCTCTCTCTCTCTCTTATATTTCACTCCACACTTTCACTCACATCACTTCTTTTTTCCTCTCAATTTGTCATTCATTCTTCTATTTTCTCAAATTTTGTTTCTTTCCTGGTTCAATTTTTGTTTGGTTTTCCTTTCTTCTGTCATAATTGATGACGTTCTGTTGTGCCAATTCTCTTGGCAGGTTAGTGTTTAGTTGATTGTGGTAAGAGGAAATACGATGTTACTTGTTCCTCTTCTTTTAATTTTTTTGATATTACACACATATCAGGTCTTCATAATTAGTTTGATTTGGTTTGAGGTTTTAATGAATTGCTATACTAATGGTTAGGTGAAAATTTGGAGACTAACGTTTCTCTAATGACTTGGTTAATATCGAAGGTCTGTTCTGACATTGTTCTAGTGAAGTAAGTGCTCGTTTGTGCATTTAAGGACCGTGTTATTTTAAGAAAGGGGTGGAATTTAGGTTAATTCGTGTTTGTTAATTGATATGTTTCGGTGTCATATATAGGGTTTGGAGTGCACTATTGTGTGGTATATTAAAACTTTCATCAAGTGTGTGATTCTGATCTAGTGTATGTTTCTGGAAATATTACATTTTGATTTGATATATGTTTTTGGTAACGTGACATTCTAATTTGATATTTGTATATGTAAACAATATAAGTAAAATTTTGTGTTTGTATTTACACTTGTCTATGTTATAAGAAAATTATGTTTGTCGATTGAGTCACTCCCTGGGCTTCTAGCTCACTCATTTGTTTAATACGTTTTAGGTGATTTTTGGACTAAGGAACGGATGACATGCGGGAGCTCGAATTCTTTTCTCAACTAATTAAATATGGTGATTTACATTAGTAATTTATCTAAACTTTTGTGACTGTAATCTTTTTGGGGGCTTTGATTTGCTTTTTGTTTTATTCATCAGTATTTTATACTTTTAAACATAAAAATTAAAAAATAAACCGCAAAAGTTAACAAACTAATATTCGAATTTCGAAACTGAAACTCGAAAGTTTTCTGCTGCATAATCATGTAAATCACCTAAGTGTTTTTCTGTAAATAAATAAATAGTTTTTAACAAATGTTAGCATTAAATTGGAAATTATTTGCCCAAAATTGATATTTTCAAAGCAAACGAATTTGCATTCAAAGTTTGTGTTTGAGATAAGTGTTTTCGGACTTAAGTTTTCTAAACATGGGTGAGAGTTCTGCCAAATTTTATGCTTTCGATACACACAACTAAGTTGATTAAAGAAAAAGTTTTTAAACAAGTTAATGTAATTCCTCAAGATCCGATCATAACGTCTAGGCCGGGTTTAGGGTGTTACACCATCTTTTTCTCCTAATGTTTTATTTTATTTTTTTATATAACAAAAAGGGGGAGAAAATGAAGGTAAACTTTTTGATATTGTGCGAAATTAACTTTATGCAAATTATGTGACCATTCTTTTCAAAGTAAAAATGAATGTCAAATTTTTCTGTCATTTTTTTTATTTAAGCTTTAAATTGAAAAAGAATTTTATCAAGGGGAGCAATTTATTCAAAAATAAATTTACCAATTGTTTTGTTATATCAAAAAGGGGGAGATTGTTAAACTAAGATTTATTTGATAATATGTTTTGATGTAATAAATTAAAGTGTTTTCCAATAAAAGTCAAAGTTGAACAAAATTGACAAAATGATTTCTCAAATGATGTAACAGCCCATTTTTTAGTGGTGTCGGAAATGGTGATTTCGGGATCATAATTCCCACAAGTCTGTAACTATTATTTAATATTTACGAGTCAAGTATTATGATATAATGAATTTTAATTTGATAATTTTATTTAATTAGATAATTAGTTAAGTACAAGTGATTCGATCCTAAAGTCAAGTGGTTTTGGAAAATAAGGTATTAGGACCTCATTTTCATAAACCGAGCTCATAAATAATATTATTGAATATTTATGGAGCTATTATGTAAGTAGATTGAAGTTTGGTCTAGAAATTTTGGTGATTTAATAGTTAATTAAGGAAAAATGACTAAATTGTAAAAACTGTAAAAATTAATCACTATTGAATTTTATTAGTTAAAAGGTTTAATCATTAAATGTGAAAGCACTTATGTTATAATTAAGCCCTAATAACCTTAGTGGGATGGTTGGTGCATGGTTATTGATAAATTATATATTAAATTTAATGAATTCAGTTAAAATAATAAAAGGTTAGAATAAACAAAAACAAAAACAAAGTGATACTTTTTATCACTTTCATCTTTGCACCGAAGCATTAAAAATAAAGGCTTGGAAGCCATGTTTGAATGCTTCAAAGGTTCAGCCCTCTTGCATGGTAAGTGTCGCGTGTGAAATGATGTGTGAATTATGCAAGTATACACGTCAAATCAAGTAATAAAGTGATAAGTGAGATCGTCTCCACAGGGATTGGTTTGGTATAAAATCGTCGAGTTATTATAATGAGTATGATTAATGTTATGAAAAAAATAACGGTAAGAATGCAGTGGTAATTTGAAGGAATAATGATGTGTGCAATATGTGTAACTGATAAATAATGGAAAATGCTATGACAAGACAAGAGTAAGAATGCAATGGCAAATTCAAGAATAATTATGTGAATAATATGAAAACGAACGATTAAACAACTAAAAATGCTATGGTAAAGATACTACAGCAAAGGATAGAGGATATACGATGTTGATTTGGAAGGTCGGGATTACTAAGAATCTGCCCTTACTGACAGTAGCACCTCAACAAAACCATACTCAATCTACTGCTCAGAAAAGTTCTAAAATGGTATGATTATTTCAAGAACAATACCTAAAGTTACCTTGTCTTAAGCAATATATGTCTACAAGCCTTTATCACAGTACCCTACAATGTTCTTTTTCTTTTCGTATCAACGCTGCTATATGTCTAGAGTTTGCTACAAGTATTCGGTCAAACACTTGCTCATATCATTCAATTTCAATCTCATTAACCTAACCTTGTTAGAATTAGATTAATTTAATGAACATGATGTACAGTCATCTATGTCTAGAGTTTACAAACATGTAATTTTGTATAATAAAAACAACCATTGATGAAAAAGTGTATTAAAGCAGATCTACGCTTCAGTCATTAAAAAAATAGAGTTTCATCAAGTAACCCAGCCTTATGAGATTTAGTTCATAGGTTGGAAATTACAATTCAAATCCAAAGTATCATTAAACATCGTTTTCATCAAAGTAATTCACGAAGAGAAATCAAGAAATAACGAAAAAACTTCGGGAAGATAGCAGCGATCTAATGTCCTGTGGTGGCTGAGAGGGACTCCATTCGTCTTACTCATCCCATCTTTACTCAGCCGCTACCCTTTTTTTCTCTTTTATTTTTTCCCCCTTTAAGGTTTCCTTTTTTGGCTTTTAAAATTGTTTTCCCTAGGGTAAATCCAACAACCCATGATTTTCTTCCCTCTTTTTTAGGTAGATATATCTACTACAAGTTCAACTGGGCTAAGACTGGTACACTTTGAGTGATGACTAGACATCTTCCCGACATTGCCACGGCATTCACGTTGACAAACTGTCCAACCCTTTGCCCCGGAAAACCTTCCTAATTATCTGATTAGCACAATGCTTAAATAGGAAGGGTTCATCCCAATAATAATGCTTCACATCATGAAGGAATTTCTGCCTTCATTGGCTGTTGATATCAGGTGGAATCAAACCACTTACTAAAAAATTCACTATATCATCATGCCAAGGTAATGCCATGGCAACTAATAGCTGCTCATCTGGAAAGTCTTCTTTAATAAGTTTGTCATTGTCATCTTCATTACCAGATTCTAACCTTGACAAGTGATCAGCCACTTAATTTTCAGTCCCTTTTCGATCTCTAATTTCTAAGTCAAACACCTGCAACAAGAGTATCCACCTAAAAAATCTTGGCTTAACATATTTCTTGCTCACCAAATACCTAATAATAAAGTGATTCGTGTAGACTGTGACCTTGGTACCAACTAGATAAGAGCGGAAATTATCGAATGCAAACACCATAGCCAAAAACTCCTTTCCCGTGGTGGTATAATTAAGCTACACATCCATCAGGGTTATGTTCGCATAATATATTGCACGTAGTACTTTGTATTTCCTTTGCCCCAACACTGCTCCCACAGCATAATCGTTGCCGTTGTACATGAGTTCAAAAGACAGTGTCAATTCTAGAGATATTACAATTGGTGTTGCTACCAGCCGTTTCTTCAATTCCTCGAAAGCTACCAAGCAATGTTCATCAAAATTGAAAGGTCTATTTTGCTCCAGCAAGGTGCACAAGGGTTCAGATATCTTTAAGAAATCCTTAATGAATCTTCTATAAAAACCTGTATTACCCAAAAACCGTCTAATACCCTTAACACTGGTGGGTGGTGGCAATTTTTCTATTACTTTAATTTTTGCTCTGTCCACTTCAATCCCTTGCTACGATATCTTATGCCCCAGAATAATTCCTTCACGAACCATGAAGTGGCATTTTTCCTGATTCAAAACAAGATTTTTTATTCACAACACAAAAAAACCAATTCCAAAATTTTTAAGCAATCCTCAAAACCATTGCCAAACACAAAGAAATAGTCCATAAAGACTTCAAGGAAGTTTTCCACCATGTCTGAGAATATGACCTTCATACAACGCTGAAAGGTTGTCGGGGCATTACATAACCCAAATGGCATCCGTCTAAATGCAAAAGTTCCATATAGACACGTGAAGGTGGTCTTCTCTTGGTCATTAGGAGCTATGACAATCTGATTATACCTTGAATAACAATCCCAAAAATAGTAGAAAGCTTTTTCAATGAATATATTTAACATTTGATCAATAAATGGTAGAGGAAAATGGTCCTTCTTAGTTGCCTTGTTAAGCTTGTGATAGTCTATGTATACTCTCCATCCTGTGCTAGTGCGAGTTAAATGAGCTCATTATTATCAGTAATCACTATTGTGACACCTCATTCCTCTAGTAATTAGTGTATAGGACTCGACCATGAGCTGTCTGAAATCGGGTAAATAATGCCAGCATCAAGCCACTTGATAATCTCTTTCTTAACAACTTATTTCATGATCGGATTCAGTCTTCTCTACTGTTCAATAGAATTGCTATGGCAATCCTCTAACAAAATTTTATGCATGAAGAGAGCAGGGCTAATTCCCTTTATATCAGCAATGGTCTATCCTAATGCCTTCTTAGATCACTGAAGGACTCCTAACAATTTGACATCTTACTCGGGTGTCAACTCCGTAGAAATTACTTTTGGTAAGGTGTTGTTGTCTCCCACATATGCATATTTTAAATGTTTCGTCAAAGGTTTCAACTCCAGTATGGGAGGTTCCTCTATAAAAGGTTTAGGAGGATTAAAAGAGCGACCTGATAAATCTAAAGATTTAAACTTCTTCCTGGTCTATCCACAAACTACTTGGCTTCTATAAGTTCACCAATGTCCTCAAAAATTACTGTGTCACTCTGCTCAAGTGAGCCTTCATCACTATCAGAATTACTGTGGCAAAATTTTACAAACACTACCTCTACTATTGTTGCTATCAACCTAATGGCATGGCATTCTTCATTCTCATCAGCACATTTTAAGGCATCCAATACATTGAAAGTAATATGCTGATCATTTACACTCATGATCAGTTTGCCTTTCTACACATCAATTAAAGTATTTCCAGTAGCAAGAAAATGTCTTCCAAGAATAATTGGCACATCCTGGTCAGCTTCACATTCTAAAATAAAGAAATCTATAGGAAAAATAAATTTATCTACTCTTACCAGCACGTCTTCAATTTTACCTTCCGGATGTGCATAGGATCGATTAGCAAATTGCAAAGTAACCATAGTAGGTCTTGCTTTCCCAATTCCCAACTTCCTGAAAATAAACATAGGTATTAGATTTACACTCACTCCTAAATCACATAATGCCTTACCAACAAAATAATTTCCAATTGAACATGAGATAGTGAAACTCCCTAGGTCCTTCAACTTTGGAGGTAATTTATTCATCAACATTGCTATGCACCCTTCAGTGAGAGCAAAAATCTCAAATTCTCCCAATTTGCGCTTCTTTCACAATGTATCTTTCATGAATTTCACATAATTAGGCATCTGCTCCAAAGCTTCTACTAGTGATATGTTAATGTGGAGTTGCTTCAAAACATCCAAAAATCTTTTGAATTGAATATCTTGTTTAGAATTATGGAATCGCTAAGGAAAAGGTAGAGGTGGTTGTCCTTCAGGTTGTTGATACTATTTTGCTATGGCATTTTTGTTTGGCAACATGATCTGATTCTGCTGCAACATTCTTCTATTTACCCTTTTCAGTTGCAGTAAGCTTTTTTGTTGATTCTGAATTCTTTCCATTGTTGAGTATCAAGTTGTCCTCTTTTACAGTGGTGTCTTGAACAACATCATCCAACTGTGTCCCACTTCTAAGAATGATGGCCTTGCACTGTTCATTCCCTTGTGTTCTTAAATTCTCGGTATCACTTGGCAATGCTCCTTGTGGCCTCGAATTTAAAGCATTCGCTATCTGCCCCACTTGATTCTAAAGAGCTCTGAGGGACTCAGTCTAGCTCTAAATTATAGCATCATTCTTGGCCATATATTCATTCAGCAAGGCTTCAATGGAGGTAGCAGATGATGTTTGACCCTGTTGAACATTTTCCCTCGGCATAGGATGATTATAACCAGGCGGTGCACTATTAGCATTCTATCTCCCAACATTATTTAAATTCCCCGCACCAGATTATTCCAACTAAATTTTGAAAGCTACTTCCACCCTGGATTGTAGGTGTTGGAATAAGGGCTATTATTCCGGTTAAAATTACCCATGTAATATACAGATGCTAGGTTTGATGGGCATTCATCAAACACATGGTCTTTACTATAATAAACACATGATAGTTTTGCTGATTTCATCTCCTGGACTGGAGTGGGCCTCTTTATTGTTTTGATCATATTAGCTAAAGAAGATACATGGGCTGTCAACGAACTGATTGCATCAAGCTCCATAGTACCTACAGCTTTCTTACCCATCCCAACTCTCGTGGTAGGATATTGATAATCATTGTTGGTAATCTTTTCCAAAATCTCATATGCTTTATTATAAGATTTATCCAACAGGGTACCATTGGCAGAAGCATCAACTACTATCCTCGTATGTGCATTCAACCCATTATAAAACATCTCCATCTACGCCCACTGCTAGAATCCATACATTAGATATTTTAGAAGTAATTCTTTAAATCGTTCTCAAGCTTCATATAGCGTTTCATCCTTTGATTGCGGAAAAGATGTGATGTCATTTCTAAGCTTCGCATTCATATTTAGTGGATTATACCGTAGCAAAAAAACCTCTGGCACAAGTCATTCCATGATGCCATTGTTCCCAACGGCAAAGCATTCATCCACGCTCTTGCATGATCTCTCAAAGAGTATGGGAACAATTTAAGTCGCTAAGTGTCTTCAGGAACACCCTATTGTCTAAATGAGTCACAGACATCTAGAAAAAGTCTTAAATGCAGTATTGGATCTTCAATGGGTAATCCACCAAACTGCCCTACTTTTTGCAACATTTTAAACATTACCGATTTTAGCTTGAATTACTAAGCTTGTATGTGTGGTCTGACTATTCTTGGATTCAAATCATCCAAAATTGGAACAACATGTTCTAGAATTGGCCTATCTCGATCATCTATCAGATGATAAATAGGAGGATTAACATCCTTACCAATAGGATCATCACTGAGACTATGATCATTCAGACCAGGATCATTCCCTTCCCTAGCCATATTATGTAATTCTTTTCTTCTCCTTCACAAAGTTCTTTCAATCTCTAGGTCAAAAGGACACTCTTCGTTAACAAGAATGCCTCTTCTCATACGCTGATGGTAAACCTATAGAAATTAAATACAACTAAGTTAGCTAAAACTAAGAAAACAAAACCAAATTTCACCAATTTCTTGATCCCCAGCAATGGTGCCAAAAACTTGTGTGTGAAATGATGTTCAAATTGTGCAAGTATACACGCTAAATCAAGTAATAAAGTGATAAGTGAGATCATCTCCACAAGGATTGATTAGGTATAAAATGGCTGAGTTATTATAATGAGTATGACTAATGTTCTGACAAAAATAATGTTAAGAATGCAATGGTAATTTGAAGGAATAATGATGTGTGCAATATATCTAACTAATAAATAATGGAAAATGCTATGACAAGACAAGAGTAAGAATGCAATGGCAAATTCAAGAATAATTATGTGAATAATATGCAAATGAACAAGTAACAACTAAAAACGCTATCGCAATGATACAACGACAAAGGATAGAGGGTCTACGATGTTGATTTGGAAGGTCAAGATTACTAAGAATCTGCCCTTACTGACAGTAATGCCTCGGCAAAACCATACTCAATCTACTGCTCAGAAAAGTTCTTAAATGGTATGCTTCTTTCGAGAACAAGACCTCAAGTTACCTTGCCTTAAGTGATACATGTCTATAGGCCTTTAACACGGTACCCTGCACTGTTTTATTTTCTTTCTATATCAACTCTGCTCCATGTCTAGAGTTTGCTACAAGTATTCGATCGAACACTTACTCATATCATTCAATTTCAATCTCATTAGCCTAACCTTGTTAGAATTAGATTAATTTAATGAACATGATGTACATCCATCTATGTCTAGACTTTGCAAACTTGCAATTTTGTAAAAAAAACAATTGAATGAAATGGTGTATTAAAGTATATCTACGCTTCAGTCATTAAAGAAAATAAGTTTCATCAAATAATCCCAACCCTACTAGATTTAGCTCATAGGTTGGCAATTAAAATTCAAATCCAAAGTATCATTCAACATCATTTTCATCAAAGCAATTCACGAAGAGTAATAAAGAAATAATGGAAGAACTTTGGGAAGATAGCTTTCGATTATCCAGCCCACACTCTAATGATGCAGTGTCCTATAGTGGTTGAGAGGGACTACCTTCATCTTCCTTTTCCCGTTTACTCAGCCGCTACCCTCTATTTCACTTTTGTTTTTTGCCCCCTTTAGGGTTTCCTCATTTGGCTTTTATAATCATTTTCCCTAGGGTAAAACCAATAGCCCGTGATTTTCTTCCCCCTTTTTGAAATAAATATATCTGGTACAAGTTCAACTGGGCCAAAGACCGGTACGCTTTGAATGCTGAATGGACATCTTCCTGGTATTTCCACGGTATTCATGTTTACAAACTATCCAACCCTTTGCCCCGACAAACCTTCACTCTTTTACTTCTTATTCCTTACCTGCACCTGCCAATC
>CM025145.1:9279160-9290323 GCA_013467495.1 Gossypium gossypioides | reverse complement strand
TGAATGTGAAAAGTATTGTGATATGATTATGTATGAGATTGTGTGACATATTGCATATGCATTGGGTTGTGATTTTGTGGTTGACGGAGGAGTTCTGTGGAGTACCGACAGCATATTAAGTTCGCATTATTCATAGTCAGTGCACTGCACCTGGAGTATTGAGGGGAATGGCGATTTATCGCATTTTTACTGGCAGCTTGTCTGCATTTTTATTGGCAGAATTTTCTGCATATTTTTATTGGTGGTTTTAACCATAACAGGTTTAATCCCATGATGTTTTGGAGTTCGGATGACGGGTTCTGGGGAACACGTGGTGTGTAGCGGATGGTATGGGCAGGAACCTTTTTGCATTGCATCATGCCCATGACATATTCGAATGTTATTGATATATGATATGTGTTATAATGTGTTGTCTTGAATGATATCGAAATTAATGATTGTTACTCAAATGAATGATGTCCCCATCTTATACACCGTTTGACATCAATTTAATAATGGCTATGTAATGATATGAAATTCCTATGATGATTTTGTTTTCTTCTGTTAAAGCTAATCTGTTTCACTATATTTGATATTTATGTTTGTTTAAATAATTGTTCGACTCACACTGAGCTTTTCATAAGCTCACCCCCAATAGTGTTTAACTTTTTAGGTAAACCTCAAAATTAGGACTGAACTCGGCATTCGGGGAATCACCTTGGACTTCAGATTATTTTTTAAATAAGTATTAATTAGTCTCCATTGGTTTTGGTTTGTAATTTTTAATTATTTCTAGTTTGTGGCTTGGTAACTTTTCTTCTGGGATTTTTTGCATGCATGGATTACTCAAGCATAATAATCGGATAATGCATGATATCGAGCTTAAGTAAAATTGATATTGTTTCCTAGTTTTCACTGCATTGCAAAGAAACTGTTTTTGAAAAATAAATAGATAAGGTGATTCCCCGAATGCCGAGTGATGACTTGCAAAATGGCTTTTCCGCTGCATTAGTTTAACATCGAGTGTTTTTTAAAGAAGAGAGACAAGCAAACAGTTTTTCTAAAACAACACTATCAACAATAAAATGAATCCTAAGTCTACATGACCTAATGAATGAATACTTTTAAGCTAACTCAAAGTAAAACTACGATTTTCTTTAAAATGAGTTTATTTAAGGTCTTCAAAAGTAACGTAAGTTAGCTTAACCATTTAGGTGGCTAATGTAGCCTTCTTAATTTAACCATGACGTGTAGGCCAGGTTTGAGAGGTTACAGGAATCTTTACAAGTAGATTCTTATACCACTTGACTTCTTACCCAGCTAAGTCAAGAGCTATAAACTTTGATTCCATCGTGGAGTGAGCAATACACACCTGTTTAGCATACTTCCAAGAAATAACTGCTCCACCCAAAGAAAAGACATACCCACTTGTAGAGGTAACTTCATGATTATCAGTTACCCAGTTTGCATCAGAATATCCATTTATAACTGCAGGGTATTCAAAACATTCTGATTTCTAAGTTATTGTACCTTTAAAGTATTTAAGCAAACGCTTTAAAGCATTTTAATGCTCATTTCTAGGATTATGGGTATATCTACTTACTCTACTGATTGCATAAGCAATATCAGGCCTCGTGTAGTTCATCAAGAACATAAGGCTTCCAATAATTTTAGAATACTCTGATTGAGAAACACTATTTCCTTTATTCTTCATTAGTTGTATGCTAGAATCAAAAGGAGTTTTCACTGGGATTACATCAAAGCTATTAAACTTCTTTAGCACTTTCTCAATCTAGTGGGATTAGTTTAAACTAAATCCCTTTTCTGATTTAGTAAATTTAACTCCTAAGATTACATCTACCTCTCCTAAATCAGTCACATCAAATTTGGTTAATAAGAAATTTTTGGTTCTGTTAATGGCTTCTATATTAGTGCTGAAAATTAACATGTCATCCATATAAAGACTTATGATGACTCAATCAGAACCAAACATTTTAGAATATACATATGCATTTGCACCATTAACAATAAAACCAAAACTAAAAATAGTTTTATGAAATTTCTCATACCATTATTTTGGAGCTTGTTTGAGACCATACAAAGATTTTTTTTGAGTATGCAAACTTTATCTTCCATACCAGTGCTACAAATCTTAGAGGTTGCTCCATGTAGATTTCCTCATCCAAATCACCATTTAAGAAAGTAGTCTTTACATCCATTTGATGTACCAGCAAATTGTGAAAGGAAGCTAAAGAAAACAAAACACGGATGGTTGATATCTTAGTCATAGGAGAGTACGTATCAAAATAATCTATTCCAAATTTTTGAGTGAACTTTTTTACAACTAGTCTTACCTTATACCTTTGTATTGACCCATCTAGTCTAATTTTCTTTCTAAAGACATATTTATTACTAATAGGTCTAAAACCTCTAGGCAAGTCTACTAGTTCCCAAGTGTGATTGGACATAGTAGACTCTAGCTCATTATTGATGACATCTCTCCAAAAACTAGCATCTATTGATTTTATGGCTTCATCATAGGTTTTTGGATCCTTATCTATCAAAAAGGCATGAGCAATAGAATCACTAATCAAGTCTAAATCACTAATCTCAGTTACAATGGAAGTGAGGAAATTAAGTCTGAAACTAGTGGCAGTCCTTTGTCTTTTGCTCTTCCTAGGTTCAATATCATCATTAAGAACATCTCTATTATGTGCACTAGAAGAAACATGCTCATCTAATTGTATATAAGTACTTATACTAGATTTCTTTAGAGGAAAAATATTCTCAAAGAAAACAACATCTCTAGATTCACATATGGAATGATCATGTAAAGGCATAAATCTATATGCAGTATTATTAAAAGCTTAACAAAAAAATACAACATCAACAATTTAGATCCGATGGTGTTCTTTTTAAAAGCAGGCAAGCTTCTTTTTCTAAGCACCCCTACACTTTCAAGTATTGCAGATTAGAGACATAACCCTTCCATAGTTCATATGATGGACAGTCTAATTTTTTATGAGACACTACATTAAGAATATGGTTTGCATAAAGTACGACCTCTCCCTACATATTGTCAGGTAAACCAAAATTGAGTAGTAAAGCATTTGTCATTTGTTTTAGAGTTTTGTTTTTCCTTTCAACTATGCCATTTTGTTGTAGAAAATAAGGAGCAGAAAATTCATATATAATGTCGTCTTTCTCACAAACCTTTTTAAGGAATTAGTGCCATATTCACTACCTCTGTCAGATCTAAGACATTTTATTCTCCTATAAAGCTGATTTCCACTTTTTCTTTATAAAGTAGATAATTTTTATCAGCTTCATCTTTCGATATTAGGAGATAAACTTTTATATATCTAGAGTAGTCATCTACAAAGGTGATATAGTAGCGTTTTCCACTCTTACTCTCTGTGTTTTTATAGTCTTCTAGATTAGTATGACCTAACTCTAAAAGTTCAACTTTCTTATTAGGAAGAGTTTTAAAGGAAGATCGAGCATGATTGGTTTCAACACAAATTTTACATTTATTAAAACTACTATAATCTAAATTAAGGAGTAGATTCATTTTCATGAGTTTTTTTTAGAGAATGACTATTCACATGACCTAACATGACACATATCAATGGATTCAACAATATAAGCAGAATTGGTGGTTTTATTATCATTAAACATAGTTTCAACCACAAATAAACCTCCACTCGAATAACTTTTCCCAACATAAGCTCTATTACGGGAAAATACAAGTTTATCAGATTCAAAGACTAGTTTAATGATTGCCTTATTCAGTAATCCACCACTGGTCAAATTACTACACTGGGTAGGTACATAAAGAACATTATTTAATGCTAATGTTTTTCCAGAAGTAAGTTTAAGTAAGATATTTCCTTTACCGAGTACTTCTAAATAGTTAGAATTACCCATGTAGACTTGTTCACCTTTAGCTACACTTCCAAACTCAATGAGCATTTCTTTGTTGGCGTAGAACTATTTGGAAGTGCCTATGTCAACAATCCATTCAGTATTTTTCTAGACTAGGTTCACTTCGGAAACCACCTCGACTATTATGTCATATTAATTTTCAAGTAGATGTGCTTGTGGTTTGTTCTTATTCTGGCTATCAGAGCGTTGGTAACATTGGTATGCTTTGTGTCTAACTTTTCCATACATGTAGCAGTTCACAGATTTGTTGGATTTTTTATTCATCCCTGGTTTCTTGAAGTTGATAGCCTTCTTGTTCTAGAGTTTTCGAATATTCTTTAAGTTTTCAGTCCTTTTTGACTTGTTAAACTTGGAACTAGAACCATATTTCACTAGATTAGCTTTTAAATGAAATTGACTTGATGTAAATAAAGCCTTATCTTTAAGGCGATTGGCTTCTTCAATCTTGATATGGAAAATCAGTTCCTCCAAGGAAATGTTCCGCTAGTCAGACCAAGAATTCGACAACTTTTCAATTAAGACATTTGCTTGGAGAATTTTGCACATCTGCATCCCTCCAGCTAGGATGTAAGAAACTAACTTCTTTTAGGCATGTACTTGATCTATTATTGGCTTATCATCAGTCATCTGGAATTTGAGCCACTCTCCAATAACATACTTCTTGATTCCAACATCAATAGCTCCATACTTTTTCTCCAAGGTTTCCTAGATGGACTTGGTTGATTTATTCCTAACAAAAAGATCGAAAATGTTGTTAGCCATGTGAATTAAGATGTGACATCTTACCATTCTATTTTCTTTGTCAAATTTGGCTTTTGTTATGGCATCGATGTATGAGTCTCTAGTAACAGTAGTAGAATCTCTGGCTTTCTTGGTGATAGGTGGATTGAAGAGGAAGTAGTCGACTTCAAGTTGCTCGAAAAATATAACCATTCTTTGAGACTAGTGTCAGTAGTTGGTACCCCTAAGAGGCTCGTGGTTGGAGAGATTAGGAATGTATTTGTTCATCAATGTTTAATAGTAGTAAAAAAAATTACTTCTAAATTGTAGGAAATATACTACTATAAAACAAAATCATTAGCATTGACTTGATAAATAAATCGTGTGTAAATAAATGAAATAATAATTGTGACGTGGAAGAACCACATCCTTAGAAGGAAATTCACCCTAATTAGTGTAATAGTATAGTGGATGTCGCCTCCCAAGGTTAACATAGTACTTCAAAATGTTAGAAAAAATTTCGGTTTGAAAACGATTTTCTTACACAACAAAAAATTAAAATTTTAAAAATCGACCCGGTTTGTGATATTTATAACAATAAAGCTTAGACCGAAATCATACATGTGTTTTCGGATAAGCGGATTCATGATGTTTTTCGGCTTTCAACCAAATGATCTTCTCTACTATTCTTGTACCACGAGTTGCTTCGAGTGTGGGCTCAAACCAATTGAATAAAAACAGAAAACTAGAAAAAGTTTTCTTTTCATTTTAGGGTGAAAATGATAATTCTCTATTATTTAATAGAAACCGGTAGAATTGTTATCTTGGAAAAATATATTTAATAGTTGAGAATAAATTCTCTCTATTTTTTCAGCAAAGTAACAATCTCTCAAAGTCATGTTAAGAGCCCTACTGGTGTCATCTATTTATAGGAAGAAAATGTAGAACCATTGTTGAACTATATATGTTTATTTCAACTAGAAAAGCAACTTCATACTTAGATTAGGAGTAGGGTGGATGACATCCCATAGTATTCCTACTAGTGTTGCCTCATCTTCATATTCCATGAAGAGATTTTGGCCCTCTCTCACATCGGGTCCAATTATGAATACTTCTTGGACTTTTCGACCCGGTACTTTTTAACTTGAACCAATTAAATTCTATTTTTCTATTTCCCAAAATAAACTTCAACATATTTATATTAAATAATTTTCTCATCCCAATTTTACCCCTAGTAAAATGAAAACGATTTTACGCCTGGTAAAATTTCTGAAAAATATATTTTATATTTCACAATTCAACTTGTTCACTATGATTGAATGTTTTATTTTCATTTTTGGGCTTTAAAATATCTCTAATACATAACTTATTTTCCCGATCATTTTTAACTATTTCATTTACATTTGTAAATAAATCATTTCTCATTTTCATTTCCATTTTGAGAAAACTACATTCATTTCCAAACGATTCCATTTCTCCATTTCGGAGAAAACCATAACCATTCCTGAATGTTTCCCGTTTCTCTATTTCTATTCATTCTGTTCATTTTGATTTAAACACACAATTCATTTTTGGTTTCAACGAGCTAGCGGAGGAACCAATTGGCCATATGCAATTAGGGCTCAATTGATTTATAATTAAATTTCAGCTTTTCACCTATTAATTATAATCTCATTTAGTCACGATGTCGTTTCACTATAGTATCATGATTGAGCTCTCCCTAATAACATACCATTACAAAAGCATCTACTCAGTGCTCGTCCAATGACCGTGTTATAAGTGCGTTACCCTCATAGAATATCCTTAATCTCTTTGGGATAATATTTGCACTCCCAATATGATCCTATCTTATCTCATGGTAAACATTACATTTTCCTTCATGAAAGTCAATTACTATCAAATAGTAATCAAGTCATTCATCACAAAGACGAATGACCCGTGACCACGTTTACTTTTCATCAACCATGTAATGCCAATAAGAATATATCATTTACCCATCTCTCAAGCTATGAATTCCACTGTTGTGAATTACACTACATATTGCAGAAGTAGTACACCCAACGCACTAGCTTTCGGTTCCTTATTTATTCAGATTTAGGCTTTTACTTACATCAAAGTGTACAAGTCATGCATGCATAGTCCGTCATCCACTTAGGATTTAGGTATGTCACACTATAACATCACAAGTGAATAAATCCATAAACGACTTTCAAATCTATTCTTCTTGGGTCCTCTCCGATGTACTGTCAGTTTATTCAATCACATATATGTCTCTATCTTCTAAATGTCATCCGCTCCGATGCCCAAGATAAAAATCTCCCCAATGGACTTGATAGACGACATATTAGTCTTTCAATAGGTTTTGCTTATTTCTGATTAGACTAAGGATATGTTTAGATTTGTGTCACACCCGAAACTGTTAAAATTAAAGATTGGTCTTTATTACAGGGAATACATTGATTAAAATGATTATATTGAATTATATTTCATGGTAGAAGAGGTATCAAATTAAGAAACTTTCAATTTATGAGGGATTTAGTGTGAATTATTGAATCTTGTGAACCAATTGGTAGAAAAGTTGGATTACAATTCTGGTTCTATTACATTTGAACTAGATAGTATAAGTGGGGAACAACATTATTATAGCTTTAATATTTTATATTGAATGTTGAGATTAGTGAGTGAAAATGAGAGGGGTATAAGTAGGAGAACCAAAGATGTTATTCTCTCATTCTCTTCATTTTCCTTTTCTTTTCTGGAATGGTAAAGAAGTAAGAAGCAATTTGTATGAAGGAAAAAATGGACGTATTAGCTTGAGAAATTAAGAATCTGGCGAGCTGGTAATCTTTCTAACCCTTCTATAGCTTTTTTATTGAAGAAAAGAGGTAAGAAACTTGTAAGTTACGGTAAAGTTCATGGCTGTGAACATAAAATCTTAGATAGCTTATAAAGATATTTTACATGTTAATGGATTTTGATTATTTCACTTATGAATGTTGTCATTTGGATTGATGAACGGTTATTTTGTTTAGCTAACCAAAGAGGAGGCTTGCATGACAAAATAAAGGCTAATCATGTATGGGATTCTAGCATCTGGGTGTTTTTGTGGGTGAGTTTTTGAACTTCAACTTTCAATTTTCAGTCTTCATGTTATAAGGCTGTGATAGTTGGATTATGTTGTTGGTAAATTCTACTATAACATTTGGTGATGTTGTACTTTGTTGTTACTGATATTGTTGATGTTGTTCTGTTGAGTGTGAATACGCAGTTTAAAGAGGAAATTTCTTGCATGTATAATTGTTGTCCACATAAGTAGTTGAATGTGAAAGGGTATGTAAACCTTATACCATTGAAGTATTGCTTGGTATATGAATTGCTATTGTGTTGGCGAGCTGTAAAACTCAGAATGACAGGAATGCTAATGTCTTTTTGGTAGTAAATATTGTGTCCAGGAATGAGATATGTTATGACGTATTGGCGTTGTGGCGGGATATTGATTAATAAAGTTCTAGCATTGTGGCGGGATGTTGATTGAATTAAGTATTAGGGTTGTGGTGAAATGTTAATTGAAAAAAGTATTGGTGTTGCAGCAGGATGATTGATAGATGAAGTTTTGGTGTTGTGGTTGGATGATTGATAAAAAAAAGTTCTGGTGTTGTGGGCGGACGTAATTGAAAAAAACATTGGTGTTGCGGCGAGATGTTAATGAAGGAGGACTCGTGTCTGCAGAAATTTGTTCTCTTGTTTATAAATTATGACAGTCAACAGGGACATGCCCTCAAGTTTTAAGTCATGATAGTTTGCACCTGTCATGATAATTCATAGTTGTCTTTAAGCTCATGAGTGTGTAACCATTCCAGAATGATTTTGCACACGTAATAATACGCCAAGCTTGAATATGCATGGATTATCATCCAAGTTTGAGTCCATAAGGACAATGTTGTAAGTAAAACAGTCGGTAAGTCTTGTCTTCAAGCTTCTAGGCTAAGTCGTTCCACTGAGACTTCGCTATATGAAAGTTAACTGAAATAAGCCCGCCAAGTACAAGTCCGCATGAAGAAACAGCTTAGTGCAAGTCCGCAGGTCTAAGTTATCCAAGCATGATTGCACAAGAAATATTCATCGAGCCTGAGTCCACAAGAAATATCTGTAAGTATAAATTGGTATATATGAGTGCAAGTATGAATCCGCAAACTTGAGTCCGAAGAGTATGTCTCTGCAGACATAGAGCCACAAATTTGAATTCACGGGCATGTGTCTGGTGTATATTAGCAAAGTATGACTTCGCTAAGATTTTTTACCCTGTATAAGTTGCCTTGGGTAAATCAGCCTAGATATTTCGTAATATGTATGTCCCTCGAAAATAAAGGCGATCTATTTATATGAGCGAAGTGTATGTATGCATGTTACTTATACTCATACATGAACTATTTAATATATTATTTATCTTTATTCGAAAATTATATTCCTCGCAAGCTATATGTGTTGGTGAGTAAGCATCTTACGAACTCACTAAGTTCACCTTGAACTTACCATGATCCTTGATTTATTTTGTTTTCAGGTAACAAAAGCTAGTTTGAACTCAGAGTGATGGACTAAGATAGAATTTGTTGTATCTTGCGTGAGCCTAAAAACTTTTGAGTTTAAACATGTACATATTAGGGGCGATCTAAAAACTTAGCTTATGAAATTGTAAATATTGAAAGTCTTGTTCCATCTATGATATGTATATATTTAATGTTGGGCATATCAATGAGGAAAAAATTACAAGAATAGTATTCGTTTTGGTTTTGAAGCACTGTAAATAGTAAATTGAGTGAAAGTTTCTAAAACTTAGATAAACTGGTCACCAAGTTTGAAATCTATCCAAGTAACACCTCAACTTGCTCGGTCGTCTGGCTAATAAGCGAGGTTGTTACAATTAGAGGTATTCAAAATTCGATTTAGTCGATCCTCAAAAGTCATGAATTTAGTATATACATGTTACATCTTTCTGGCTCAATCTTTCACGCTGTTATTAAATCTAAATTTTGATGTGTAGTTTATATACGATGGAAAGTAACGCTTCTCTTTCCCAATCTAGCAACCCCGTTGCTACAAAGAATCGAACGACTAAATGTGTTGAAGCGTAGGAGGCTCTTTTAGAAATGATGGGGAAATGGTTTGACCGCTTCATGGAAGTTGGACCACCAACGCCACCACAGCAATAGAATAATCTGCCCCAACTACAAGTTCCTACTCCTCCCGCCCAAGTTGCAACAGTATCGCATGGTGATCTAGTAAAGGAAATTAGGAAATATGGTGCCAATGAATTTAGGGGAGGAAAGAATGATGATTCTGTAGTAGCAGAAAACTGGCTATCTTGAGTGTTATGAGTTACCTAAGAATTGTAATGTACATCATCTGATAGCTTTCCTTGTGTAATGTCTCTACTCGAAGATGAGTCATATCAGTGGTGGCATACCCTTTTAAGCATTTCCCCATGTGTACAAATTAACTGGATTTCTTTTTGTGGAAGGTTTGAGAAAAATATATCAATCGACTCTTCCTTGAATAGATGATAAGAGAGTTCTTGTACCTTAAGTAAGGGCGGATGACAGTATTTGAATATGAGCGAGAATTTGTTAGACTAAGTAAGTACACTTGAGAGTTGGCACCAATTGAGGAGGACCTTTGTGCCCAATTTGAGTGGGGTTTAAATGAAGAGATTTGTATATTGTTAGCAACAACTGAAATCCAGGACTTGGATGATCTGACGGGTAAAGCTCAGAGGATGGAGACGATGACACAAGAAAGGAACAAGATAAAAGATCGGGAAAAAGAAAAATTGGGAGCTAAAAGTTTGTCTCTGGGCCCTGAAGTTAAGATAACTCGGGAGGAACGTGTTAGAGTATGCCCAAGACCAATCATGAGATGATTGTAATAACATACTTATTTTACCTCGTTATTAATATAAGGCATAGCCATTACTAGTTCAGTTTATTTTCTGTGTATATAAATAAACTATTTTATAATAATGTGCTGGGAATAATATGATTATTCTTAAAAGGTCCTTAGTCGAGTATTATTGTGGGTTTGAACAACAATAATGCATTAAGACTAATGTGTAGTTGATTGATGACAAAGTGTCGTCATTGACATGAGATGTCAAAATCAACACATGAGTATGTGTGTTAGAGAACAACATATTGGACTGACCCGTTATGAGTATGTTTCTTGGATTATTATGTAATAGTCACAACAGTACTCAGAGTGATTACTATGTACACGATCCCCAAACTTGAGATCATCATTATCCCAACATCGTGAGTCATATATTTTGATACAGTCAAACGTCCACCATAACTGGTTGTTCTATAAAGTCTGATGTTGGATATACCACAATCTATGTAGTGGGATATGGTTGATCAATATAGAATTTGTCCCTCCCACATAATGGGAGCAATATCCTAGGCCACTTGATTGAGTGAGACTAGAAATGCATGGCCATGCTCGAATAAGTTGATATGAGATATCATA
>CM025145.1:9257888-9279060 GCA_013467495.1 Gossypium gossypioides | reverse complement strand
CGTATAAAATTTAACTAAAAATAATTTACCGAAATCCTTGTTATAATTATTGTAATTATAATTTAGGATAAAATATTATTATTGTTACTGTAATTGTAATTTTTTTGGTCAAACATTATTTTAATTATGGTAATTATAATTATTATATTCGGTTAATTATTATGATTTGATTCATACAAAAATATCATCTTGATGGTCCATAATTACCATTTTGATGGTCCACCCCGTGATTAATGTCCTAGTGGACTACCCCGCGTTTAATGTCCCAGCAGACCCCATATGCTTCCATAGCCAATATATGGTCTTACACTCGTAATCCCCATAATTAATGTCCTGGTGGACTCTCTATGTTGTCAACCGAGACATGGTCTTACACATTGTTACCCTATGTTTAGCGTCCTGGGAGACTACCCTGTGTTTAATGTCTCGACGGACTATGTTGATTTCTATAGCTGAGCTATGGTCTTACACCTTAAACCTGTTTGAGGTGTCACCCAGAAGGACCTTACCGTCATCGCGGTGTTGCCCCATGGAGATTGCTGATTGCCGTCGTGGTGTTTCTCTAAGGAACTTAATAACCATCATTACTATGTCGCTTTGAAAGACCTGTCGATATCATTCAATTTAAAATTTAACATTGATGCTCGAACACCGCAGTGTCCCCTCAGCAAGGCCTAAAGCTTCACACATCACGGTTTGTACCCAACAACATCGTATGAGAGAATCTTAACGGAATTCCATTTCCCTATCCATTCACCCATTCCTCTATTTTCCCACTTTTAACCTTGATGCTCAAACACCACAGTGTCCCCTCCGTAAGTCCTAGAGCTTTGCACATCACAGTTTGCACACAACAATACTGTATAGTGGTAAATGGAAACATGATTTTTCAAATCCTAACTTCAGCTAACCCATCAATAATTTCCCCTCTGTACTCCACCGTCACAAACATGCAATACATACAATTCATATACATATTATCATGGAGTACGCTACTTTTAAAGCATAAAATCATAACCCTTTTTTATATGTATCGACACACTTGCTGATACTCATTTACTTATGCAAATTTTATGCATACAAAGCATGCTCAAACAATAGAGTTCATACATCATCAAATAACTCAACAACTGTTCATACTAGTTATACGGCCTCCTAAAAATGAATTATATAAACTCACCTGTTGCTTCTTTGCCTCCTCAACTTAGCTTTTTCGAGTGCTAGAACTTCTATTCTCTTGGCAGCTAAGCATTACAACCAAGGTCATAAGTTAAATTTTACATTTCTAGCTTAAAACTTAGTTTTCTAGAAACATGCAGAACCCTTAAAATGGTTCTAAAAATTCTAAATCTTACGTACATCAAAGGACTTATAACCTTACTAGCTAATTGGATTCTCTACTTTTCTGACTAAATCCTCACGATCATCGCTCCATGTAGAGCTTCCCATAATTATCTCTTCTTCGAAGCAACCAAGGAAACAGACAAAAAGGAGATGAAAATGAAACAGGATTGAGATGAATCCACCTCAGGAAGTCACTTCTCAGTTATTTATTGCCCTTCACATATGATCTTCAACCATATAGAAACTATCCATTGATAATCATTTTTTCTCCCACTAAAGAACCAGTTGGTTTTAATCCAACTGAACCAGAATTTGATCTTAACCATGTCTAAAGTCAGTTTCTAAATTTTCTTGATTTTTCAGTATAGGCTGCCAACTTACGGTTTCTTTCAATTTAACCCTCAATTATTCCTAATTTTTGGACTTAAAGGAAATCGAGTGTGACAATAGAGGATTCTCTTCTAGCCCAATATTGTTAGACGAGACTGTGGTAGATGCCACCACGTTAGTAGCTAGCACGAGAGGATTGAGGAGGATGTCTGGCCCCACTTGCGGTCAATGTGGAAAGAGCTAGAAGGGTAATTGCTTAGAGGCGTCGGGTGTTTGCTTCCAGTATGGAGAATAGGGTCACTTCAAGAGGGACTGGCCACATCGAGCTAATAGAAGCATCAAAAAATTGCAAGAGTAAGCTCGGTGGTTCTATTAGTTTTTGCATGGTCGAGCTCCACACATAAAAATGCGAGTATCCCCGGTGGTTCAGAGTTGAAAACCATAGCTAGGGAATACATGATGCGAGCTAAGAGAGACACTGAGAGCCTAGACGCTATTACGGGTAACTTTTATTTGTTTAATGTTAGACATTTGTTTATAAATTGATAAAAGGGTGATGTCGCACTCATGCCTTAAGCTAACAAATAAGGAAAGCCTAAATATTGTTTTCACCAAAACGAGCATATTGGTCACTAACCTGCCTCAGTCAAAGTATGACTATTATGCGTATGGCCTCGACCCAGATCATTGGAGAAATTGGAAACTCTAGAAGTTAAATTGAATCTCTCATATGAAGAGGAACCTTGAAAGAAGAGTACATCATGGATTAAAGTACTTTTAGAAAGATCACTGAATGGTAAAAGGCTATTGTGGAAAGAAAGGGTAACACCCCAGGTCTGGTGGGTCTAAGGTTTTGGTTTATAGTAGTAGAATAGTCTGTCTGGTGAAGTATAATCTGCCCAATGACTTATTATGGCGTATACATGTAGATGCATTGTGACCACCACATCAGTGAGTAAAGATTCTATACCAAGATATTCTATTATGTTAAAGAGATGTTTATGTTATGTGACAAAGAGTACTAAGGTTATAATACGCCTGGTTTGTATGGAATATTGTGTTAGTTAGATTTTAAGTAACATGGTTAGAAATTAACTGGGTATCCTAGTTTGATAATTATGAATGCAAGGTATCTATTTATATTTCTCTCGGAAACTATAAGCCATTAAAAAGGCAAATTCTGAAACATATGACACTTGTTAAATTCCAATAAGTAAGTTGGGTCATATTTATATGCGTAAGATGAGTTTCGAAGGAGGTTTTTATTTTCTTCTTCTTCTCCTTCCTTACGTCCTTCCTAAAATCTAAATGTATCTCTTCCTTGATAATCTGAAAGTTACGGTTATTTAACAATGAGTAGTTATTCCATATCAGGGTAAGTAATTCAACTCTGCATGTTAAGTTCTGAATGAGTAAGTCTGTATGTGATATTTGAACAATAAGTTGTAAGTGCAAGGTTTTGAATGAAGTTGTCATCAATTGATATGATAAGCAAATTGTATGTTTAAGAGTTGTAACAGTGAAATTTTGTTTCTAACCAGTGGTTGCTACTAGTTCGAGAGAGATTACTGAGTATGGAGCTAAGAATTGTAGTAGGTGAGAATCAAGTGAGTCTTTACCCTGACTCTTTTGTGTAAAATTTTAAAGTAGAAGTGTTTATATATAAAGCCTGATGATATCTATATTAATCAGTAAATGTATGATTTTGGTAGAGGTGAACTAGTGTTAAGGTAATATGTGTAAGGTTCTGTTGAGAAGAATACTGATTGGTAAGAATGTTGGTATAATTGTGATACGAAAAGAATGTCAGTCTAGAATACGATCACATCTGGGTAAGTAAGAAATGAGAAATGTTCCATTGTGAAGCTTCTAGTAGGACAGTTATATTACTAACCAGACTGAACTATCATAGATTAGAAACGGGTGTAAGACCTTGAGGTATAGGCCCATGGTAGCTTGGTATGAATTGGAACCATTCATGGTGTAGCCTCTAGAAAAAAGAAACTGGAATGGCAGAACAAAATACATGAATGTATAAGAAAATGTAGTTATGACCCATGACATGATATGATATGACTATTATGAATGTTCATGGTGTAGCCTTTGATAGTGAGAAAATCGAATTGGTAGATCCTCCCCCAAAACTGAAGGTCAAGATACATTTACAACGACGAACGAGATTAAACATATCCCTTTATTTTAAGGATTTACAAGATATGCCATATAAAATATAATCTAATCTTTACAAGATATGATTCCCTCAATCTTCTAAGATTAATTACCAAATTAGCCTAAGTTGCCATATCTTCATTATCGGACCAACCAGGCTTCAATCTGACAGGCTTCTCCAACAGTTCTTTCAATCGGGCCAGTTCTCGTGGGCTAAATGATCCCCATCTAAACAATAGACCTCTATTGGATACATTTGGTGTGATGGTCACGGGCTTTGAACTGCGACCCGTGACATTCTCCCCCATACATGAAACTCTGAATAAGGCCATGAAGAAGAAACCCGTGGTAGTATCTGTGAAGTCCACCGGGACAGTAAACATGAGGTCATGTATAAAGCCTTTATGGCATGTACTGTTTGGCTTATGTGGCGTAATCTGTCATAAGTGTCTAGTAAGATAGGTGTAACAACCTATACTCGGTCTAATCGCCAGACCCGAGCTATAGGATGCTACAATAGTAAACCGAAACATTCACAAGTAAATTATTCAATATTATTCAATTATTATTAAATAAAAGTTAATTCCATGTTAAACATGCATTACAATCAAAACCGAGTCTTAGTCGAGCTTACGAAAACCTTTGAACAAGTTCAAAAACTAAATCGGGACCAATTTGGAATATTTACAAAAGAACAGGTAAAATTCAAAACATGGGTTACCAACCACTCAAACAGAGCCAAAAAGATCAATTCATAATAAATTACAATCATTTCCATGTTATTCAATCAAATCAGAAACTTAATTGGGCTTACGAAACATTTAAAACAAACCAGAATCAATTCTGAATAAAAATGAAACTTTTACAAAACTTTGAATAAAAAGTGTAAATAGAGGTCAGACAGCCGTGTGATAGAGGCCACCCGTGTGGCTCCAAGCATGGCCGTGTGGCCACTCCACACACTCATGTCCTCAAACCATGTACAATTCAAAATAAGGATCACACGATCATGTCTCCAAGTCGTGTAACTAGCTGATGCCATGTGGACCGACCTGCACCAAAATTTAATAAGATACACGGTCGTGTGAGGAGACTGTGTGTGACACACAGTTGTGTGAAAGCTCATGTCCCAAGCTGTGTAAACCTAAAATAACTTCCAAATCAATCCAAAACATCAACCTATTCTTAGGTACCAAGCCAAAACAAATCTTACCATATTCACATGTTCACATGCACTTAATTATACCTAAAACATACCAAATTCATTCATCAATTGTACCTATTCATTATAACCACAATAGCACCATATTACAACCATAAAAAACTAACCATTAATTCACACAATTCATTGGTTCTAACTTTAAAAAAATTTTGACATTCATGCCTCAACTTGCTAACATAAAAAATACCCCTATTAACTATCAAACTTGATTCATATTAACACATTACTAGAATACCAAATATGCATTAGACAAAGCATACATTAAAATGGCACAAAATTTCATTTACAACCAAGTACCAAACATGTTCACCACTTGAAAAAATAAGCAACCTATATATATGCCACAAGTAACGAGAAATGAAACTTCAAAATCTACCAAGTCAGAAGATGGTAGGTTTGAGCTCCGTCAATCCGATTGTCACATTCCAGTTATCCCAAAATCTACAGAACAGAATAACTGAAGTAAGTATATAAAATACTTATTAAGCTCATAAAATTCAATTCAATAACTTACCATATTCATTTAATAGTTAATTGTAAATAACCATTCAATGTATTAACCTTGTCACGACATAGTTCAACAATTTCGGATTAATAAATAATAAACATACGGGTATTTAGAATTTATATTTCATTCACTTTACAGAGACAGTTTCACACTGAACATTCTTTTATTCTTCTGATGGAACTTTGTAAAATAACTCAAAACACAATTCTAGAAACAGATAATGCTCGTCTGAGCTAATCGGAAACAGAAATATATGTGTCAGGTTACCCGTCCGGGCTAAACCAATAACAAAATAGAAAAATAGCCTAGCCAAGGCTATATATACATGTAATGTTACCAGTCCATGCTAAATCTGTGTCACATGTATATCCTAGTTCGCAACAAATGCTGGAGCCTAGTCCAGAACAGTAATCATTCAGAAACCTTGTCTATGAGAACTTTACTCAGTCCATTGGAATTATCTCAAAATTCAATATATTTTCTCATATTCCAATTTCTATTTCAACAATATATATAAACAATTTTCAACATTTAATAACTAATTTTTAACTATAAAAAGGTGGTATGAACTTACCTGACAAAACCACAGTAGTTTAGATACCAGGGACTATTCAGCAGTTTTATTCTTTTTTCGCCTAAGTCAACAACTTGATCTAAATAATATTTAAGATTTAAAATATCAATATCAAATCTCATAATACTACTCAAATTCATTTTTATAATCTTTAAATTTTATTTTACACAATTTCTCTAAACTTTTACATTTTATTCAATTTAGTCCTAAAAATCAAACTTATCATAACTTCAAAATTTGGACTTCAAACTTTAAACCAATTTCAAATACATATCAATTTCAAGATATTAAAAATTTAGTCCTTAAGTTCAAAATTAACAAAAACACTTTACAAAATAGTCCTTAAACAATTCATAGCTTCCAAATCTACCATTTTCTATAAAAAAAAAATCTAAGATTCATCAATGGCAAGTTTTAAAATCTTTAATAGTTTTGAAATCGGAGATACGAGTTAGCGGAACCTAATTACAACGAGCTCAAAAATATAAAAATGATAAGAAACGAATTAAAAATTCATACCATGCAAAGTAGGGAAAGATGGCTGAAAGCTTTGGTTCTTCTCTAATGGAGGAATTGACCTAAGAATAAATATGGTGAAAATGCCCATGTTTTCTTTTCTTTTGTTTATTATTTAACTTTTAATTATTACTATTTTAAAATATAAAATTAACATATTATTATAATAAAGACCAACACAATCGTTCACTATGCTTAATTATGGATTAAATACAATTTAAATCCCTCAAGCCATAGTTTCATAGCTAATTAATGATTTTTCGTAATCCGATATAGCAAATTAAACTAATTATCGCGCTTTAGGAGCTTGAAAACAAGCACTTTCAGTAGGTTTGAATTATGTTTTCTTAAGTTTTTAACAAGTCAATAAAATGTGCAAATTGAGTCTTTTATTTACCTTAGGGGTCGAATGAGGCCTAAGGGTGAGCTAGCGCACTTTGTAAGTGTGAAGGAGACCACTAGAAGGCGTAATAGACAGATACTAGTTGCTATGCCACAACACAAAATGCTCGATGTCGTAACATAGGGAGAAAAATGGAGAAATAGTGTAACTGACTTCGATGTCACGACACAAACTAGTGGTGTTGCGACATACCCCGGAAGACATCTCGGGAGGAGTACATTGGCTGCTATGTCACGACACAAGTCTTGGTGTTTTGTGACATCGACTCCAGATGGGAGATAAACACGAAATAGGGGCGCGTTGGTCTGCACAATCAAACTTAAAGCTGGAGAATGTCAGGTAAACTAGTGTTAAGGACGACGGCCACTTAGAATCTATAAATAGACACCTTTGGCACATGTTATCAGGACCATTCATAGAATTTAGAATTAGTCTTTTAATTTTAGTTGAGTTTTCTTCTTCCTTAACTTTAGAATTTATTTTCAGTTGTTCTTCGTTTTTAAGAGATCTGATTTACGGATATCATCAAACTTTGTGGATTTGCAATCAATTCTTAATACAATCAGACTCTTTCATAAACTCTACACTGGCAATTTATTTAGCATGTTTGCTCTTTATATTGATCTTAGATTTTCTATGGAAGCCATGAGGAACTAATCCCTCTATGAGGGACTAGCGAGTGGAGGTATGATCTATTAACTATTTTGTAGGTCCATTTAATGGATCAATTGTTTGGGAAAGGAAGAACATGAAACAAACCCTAAGCCTGACAAACTCGGAAAGTCATCAAGGTGGGAATTAACCCAAGATTGGTATGGCCCATCTGTGAACACCTTCACTCCAATCCAGTCTAGACTGTGAGGTCGGAAGATAAGTAATCCTTGCTGACTCATTATAATAGTGGAAGATCAAAAGATCCTGCTAGGGTAACGACTAGTTAATTAACAAGGAACCCGAAGAGACAGTTGATGGGGATTACCAAAGCGAGCTAATCACCCATAATCAAGATTTGCTTTACTCTACTCTTTAGTCTCTTTAATTTTTATCTTTTTATGTTATTTTATTTTTATTATTATGAAAACCTTAAAAATCCTTTATCTTATGTTTTCGCACTATAACTAATTTAAAGTACTAATTAGATTTATTGGCATTTAGGTTAGAATTAATTTAGTACTAGCCTCCCTTGGGTACGATCCTTGGAATACTTACGAACTGTTTTGTTGTAAACAAACTATATTACAACTTGACCCGTATACTTGTGGACACGCCTCAAATTCCATATATTTCTTTGCAATATTCACACTCTGGACGTCAGTACGTCCGAAGGCAGTCAATTAACTCAAATAATAAATAGAAATTAAGTTTTACAACTTTTACAATTTAGTCCTTTTTCCTTAATTAACTATCCAAATGTCAAAATTTATGGACCAAATTTTAATACACCTATATATTCACTTCGTAAATATTCAATAAAAATATTTACGAGCTTGGTTTACAGAAACGAGGTCCCGATATCTCATTTTCCAAAACCACTTGACTTTAGGGACAAACCACTTGCACTTAACTAATTATCATATTAAATAAAAATTATCAAATAAAATTCACTATATCATAATACTTGACTCGTGAATATTAAAAAATAAAATTTACATTCTCACTCGTCAGAATTGTGGTCTCGAAACCATTGCTTTTGACACCATTGAAAAACGGATTGTTACAATAGGAATAAATTCTGCTAGTTCTGTAATAAGTATGGCTAAAATAAGATATTGATATGATCAAGGTTAAGAGTTGAATGATATTTGTGATATAATTGAATAAGTTTTAAGAGTTTTCGTGTTAAGAGATATGTATCTAAATGATAAGAAGAGTATTCGTCGTGATGACTGTAAATATTGAAAATAGTTATACTCGTAGTTATGAGAGTCTTAAGAAATTATTAAATGGGTTGAATCTGAATTATATGGTATTCACTATATCTGAATTGTATTGTATTTTCTTTTGAAATTTTTTTAAATCTGGGTCAGTGTTATCTTGAGCTTATGAGATTCTGAAATAAAATGATATGGAATTCACATGAGTGGTCTATGGTAAATTATTAGTATGAGTATGTATGGTATTGAATCAGGGTATGTCTAGGTGTGAATTTAATGGTATCCTATTCTGCGTAAGTATTTGCCAAACATATATGTATCCGTCTGTGACAAATGTCTGTGAATAATTGTTTGAGATAAATGCATGAGTTAAAGCATGGGTTGTTAAACGTGGACTCCGAGGATATATACTGTTGAGAAATATATGCGTGTTAAAGAGATGTAAGAAAATGTTTGGAAGGATCATCAGGTTGATAGATAAGGAAGATATGAGTACGATAAGAGCATGATAGTTAGCGTATAGTGTATACTAAAACTGTAGTGATATCTGCCTGAAATAAATGGTTCAAAAGAATGGCTGGCACACAATAATTCATACAAGAATGCAAAATATCCATTCATGTATCTTTGTAATGAAGCTCACTAAGTAATATTGTACTTACAAGGTTTGTTATTATTTTTTCAAGCATAAGAGAAGAGACTTCACCTGGAGGGACAACGCTAAGAGAACGCCAAGATAGTGTCAGTATGGGCTATTATGCATATAGTGGAAAAGTGGCGTAGTCTAGGATTTACATCATTTGTATATGTCTTTAACAAATCTCTATCTTATAATGATTAATGTCAAGTTTGTTGTAACTAATTATTTTAAAATATGTCTCCTGTTTTAGAACATTAAGTTATTCAGTTAGAATAATAAATAAAATATTTATGATAGTGAGGAATATTAGAATTTTTTGTTACTTTTTTTTATTATGTGTAGTAACACCCAAGATCTAGACTTAGTGAATCAAGTTGAGTGGAAGGTGTTAAAGAAAGAGTCCCATGATGGAACAATACCCGCATCTATTTTGAAAGTAAGAAATTTCGAGGGCAAAATTTCTCTTAAAGGTGGGAGAGTTGTCACACCCGAAATGGTTAAAATTAAATATTGGTCTTGATTGTAGGAAAGACATTGATTAAAATGATTATTTTGAATTAAATTCCATGATAAGCAAAGGTATCAAATTAAGAAACTTTCAGTTCATGAAGGCTTTAGTGTGAATTATTGAATCTTGTGAATCCGTTGGTAGACAAGTTGAATTACAATTCTGGTTCCGTTACATTTGAACTAGATAGTATAGATGTGGAACTACATGATTATAGCTTTAATATTTTATATTGAATGTTGGAATTGGTGAACGGAAGTGAGAAGGGTATAAGTAGGAGAACCGAAGATGTTATTCTCCCATTCTCTTATTCTGGAATTCATCTTCTTTATTTTTTTCTTTTTTTTTTTTGGAATGGTAAGAAAGTAAGGAGCAATTTGAAAAGAGAAAAATAAATAAATGTACTATCTTGAGAAATTAAGAATCTGGCGAGCTGGTAACCTTTCCAACCCTTTTGTACCTTTTTTATTAAAGAAAAAAGGTAAGAAACTTGTAAGTTACAGAAAAGTTGATGGCAGTGAACATAAAATTTTAGATGGCTTATAAAAATATTCTACATGTTAATGGATTTTGATTGTCTCACTTATGAATGCTATCGTTTTGATTGATGAATGATTATTTTGTTTAGCTAACCAAGGAGGTTGTGGATGAGTTTGTGGGTGAGTTTCTGAACTCCAGCTCTCAATTTTCATTCTGCATGTTATAGGGTTGTGATAGTTAGATTATGTTGTTTGTAAATTCTACTGTAACATTAGGTGATGTTGAACTTTGTTGTTGCTGATGTTGTTGATGTTGTTCTGTTGAGTGTGAATACACGGTTTAAAGTGGAAATTTCTTGCATGTATAATTGTTGTCCACATGAGTAGTTGAATGTGAAAGGGTATGTAAACCTCATACCGTTGAGGTATTGATTGGTATATGAATTACTATTGTGTTGGGGTGCTATAAAAATCAAAATGGGAGGCATGCTAATGTCTTTTTGGTAGTAAATATTGTGTCCAACAATGAGATACGTTGTGATCTATTGGTGTTGTGGAGAGATATTGATTAATGAAATTCTGGCATTGTGGCGGGATGTTGATTGAATGAAGTATTGGGGTTATGCAGAATGTTAATTGAAAAAATTATTGGTGTTGTAGCTGGATGGTTGATAGATGAAGTTCTGGCATTGTGGTGGGATGTAATTGAAAAAAACATTGGTGTTGTGGCGACATGTTAATTGAAGGAGGACTAGAGTCTGCAAAGACTTGTTCTCATGTTTATAAATTACGACAGTCCACGGGGATTTGCCCTCAAGTTTTAAGTCACGATAATTCACACTTGTCTTTAAGCTCATGAGTGTGTAACCATTCCAGAATTAATCCACACATGTAATAATTCACCAGGCTTGGATCCGTATGGATTATCATCCAAGTTTGAGTTCGTAAGGACCATTTTGTAAGTAAGAAAGTTGGTAAGTCTTGTCTTCAAGCTTCTAGGCTAAGTTGGCCCACTGAGACTCTACTATATGAAAGTTAACGGAAATAAGTCAGCCAAGTACAAGTTCGTGTAAACAAACCGTATAGTGCGAGTCCAAAGGTCTAAATTATCCAAGCACGATTACACGAGAAATATTCATCAAACATGAGTCTGCAAGAAATATCTGTAAGTATAGATTGGTATACATGAGTGTAGGTATGAATTCGTAAACCTGAGTTCGCAGGTATGTGTCTGCAGACATGAAGCTACAAATGTGAATTCCCAAGCATGTGTCTGGTGTGTATTAGCCAAATATGACTTCACCGAGATTTTTCACCTTGTATAAGTTGCCTTGGGTAAATCCACCTAGATATTTCGTAATGCGTATGTCCATAAAAAATTATGCATAAATTATATTTCTCGCAATCTATATGTGTGGGCGAGTAAGCATCTTGCGAACTCACTAAGTTCACCTTGAACTTACCATGATCCTTGATTTATTTTGGTTTCATGTAACAAAAGCTATTTTGAACTCAAAGAAAGGGACTAAGCCAGAATTTTTTGTATCCTACGTGAGCCTAGTAAACTTTAAGTTTAAACATGTACATATCGGGGGCGATCTATAGACTTAGCTTATGAATTGTAAATATTGAAAGTCTTATTCCAACTATGATGTGTATATATTTAATGTTGGGCATATGAATGAGGACAAATTTATAAGAATAATATTCATTTTGGTTTGAAGCACTATGAATAGTACATTGAGTGAAAAGTTCTAAAACTTAGATAAATTGTTCGCCAAGTATAAAATCTGTCTGAGTAGCATCCCAGCTTGGTCAATCGTTTGACTAATCAGCGAGGGTGTTACAATTCATCTACTAATATAAGTTGTCTTTCTGTATCACGATCCGACCACGTAATACCGCTTAATATTAGTTAAACATTAGAGAACCAGTGAGCAACATTTGTTTCCATTTTGCTTTGCGTGCGAAAGCCATATGAGGATAATATACAAAGTATTATTGCAAGTCTACTTAGAAGAAAATACTACACATAGGGCATCAGATCCAACACAATATTCGTACACCCGAATAAAGAAGATGGAACAAAATTGATGTTGCTCTTCTCAAAGAAATAAAAAAAACTAGAAAATAGAGCTAAAAAACTAATAAGAAAATATACTGAAAAGAAACAGGTGAGCTATGGGAGAAAAGATAGGTTGTTGTTGTGTATTATTGTTAAAATGAGGAGAATATTTTGGCAATTTATAGAACATTCTATAGGGGAAAGATGGTAATTTACGGGGTCGATCCAACCACTAGAAATTGAATTTTTCAAAATTGTAATAGTTTAGAAACTGAAAACTGTCAAAAGATATATATATTAAGCAAAAGAGCAAATAAATTATCCAAAAAGAAATAAATGCGTGTTAAAATGGGCACGGGTCGGGCAGGCGACGCATGTGTGTTGGGCCTTTAGCCCCAATTACTCAATGAAGGTAAGAGGTAAGGCTATATTTACACTCTCTTATAAGGCTTTCCTTAACCAATGTGGGTATTCCATTTTGCATTACCAACAACATAGTTCAGACAATGTTTGTATGTCTACGGAGCCTCGCTCAAGATATACTCCTATTTCAATCACCAAATCAATCATTCGTAATGATCAGTCCCTATCGACTAAAGCCCATGATCCCTTATAAGACAAGCCATGAAACTCCAATAGAGAACAATATTTCACCCAACATACAACAAAAGCAACTCTCAGCTTCACTCAAGTGTTATCACCAATAATCAATAAAAGCAAACTAGTATTCAGCACATGAAAAACAAACAAAGGCTAGTTACATTGATATTTGAAAGTATTGTAGATTTTTAACACTTTAATCACCAAAAGATAATGAGACTTTCATGTTTATCAAAACACCTCAAGTAATTCGATTGGGAGACTTCACACCCTATTTGACCTATGCTTTTTTTTTTGTCTAATATGCCATAGTCAACTTGTGCCTGACCTGATTGCCAGGTCTGAGCTACATGATGTCACATTCGTTGTCAAAGGAACTACAATCAAATATACAGTAAATAATCATTCACACATGCAATTAAGTTTCAATCACATTTAAATCACGTCAAGCAATCAAATCCAAGTGTTAATCAAGCTTATGAAAGTTCTTTTGTCAACCCAAACTAGAAATAGGACCAAATTGCAAAATTTTAAAATTTTAGGGCCTATTTCGTAACATCATCTTTTCCACATTATGACATCTCCAAATAGTATGTCACGTTGTGACTTCAAGCTATTCTACATCGCAACGTCACTTACTGTCAGCCAATATTGCGGCGAGGTAGGTTAGTCGTCGGGACGTGGACCTTGGTTTTGGTAAAGATGAACCATTTGGTACCTATGTCAAAGTTTCCGAACAAACGTACCAATATGTTCACCAAATACCAATTTCATTTTAATCAAAACATACCAAAAACATGCTAAAAAAGCTAACATTCATGTTCATCTTCTTTTCAAGACTATTGCTATCTATACGTCAATTAAACTTAACATTTCATGTCATTACAATCTAATAACCTAGTCAAGGAATAACAAAATTTTTTCCTACGTCATGCTATAATAAAACTTACCATTTGAATTCAATTACAACCACTTATGCGCCTTGTGAAAATTTATGACCTATAAACATTAGGCACAAATATTAACTATCAAGAATAAGTTCCATGATTACAAGTACATCTCAAAGCAACTATTTTCAAATACCTATTCAATTCATTCATTCATTAACCAAGTAACCAATTCAATTTCTACCTCAATTTATATTATTTCACATGCCATACATATAGATCATCACATCTTTTGGCATAGAAACACATATATGTCCAACAATATATGTAATCCAAAACATCAAGTCAACATAATAGGTACTGTTTAAGACAAACTTGCCAAATGTAAACACATTTACATACTAATATGTACCACAAGAAACCTTATACACATGCCACAATCCTCGACTCAAAATGACTCAAAATGCCACAATCCACAACATAATAGGTAACGTCTAGGGAGGGTAATGACCTGCCACAATTTGCAGTGAAAAATTAGGTACTTTTCGACACTTAGCGAGCTTGTTTTGAAGTTGTTTTATGTTACTTTATTCCATTTTTTTTATTATCTTAGATTTAATTTCTTGCAAAATAAGCATTTTTACGCAATAAATTTGAGTTAGTTGACCTATTGGGTCAAAACAGGCCTTAAGGTAGTTTTAACGAGTTAATTGAGTGTGCATGACACCTATTTTCAATCCCAAAAGCATCAAGAATCACAACCTCATCGTAACAAAAGATTTCTAGGTCGCAACACAGCTAAACAAACTCTAGAAGTCAAGTTCGAAGTTGTGTGCCATGACACGCATAAGCCTGAATCGCGACACAGGTTTGACGGAGGGCAAAAATTAATCAAGGGTGTTTTGTCCACACAATCCATATTTAGCATAGTTAAGGCTTGTAACTGACCTATTTGAGGAGGTAATTTTTCCTATAAATAGAAAAGCTTAGGCTAAGCTATGGGAGGCCGTTAGGAGGCCTTTCTTAGGGTTTTAGCTAGTAGCTTTAATTGTAATTAGGTTTTATTTTATTTTCAAAAATAGTTTATTTCATGTTCTTCAACTAAGATTCGCTTTGAGTCCAAGCCTTTTTATTAAGTATTTTAGTATTTTTCTCTCACTTCTTGCTTGTCAACATCGATATCTCGTTAGCTGTTAAAGGAATTCACAAATCGAGCAAAATTCAGTTTCTCAAACGGATCAATTTCTATCTACCTCTCTTTTTAATTTAATTTTTTTTGTTTTGCATGATTAAATTATTTCTAGGAAAAATTACATTTAGATTCATGCGTGGCTAATTCCTTTAGGAAGATTAACGAGCGCGTGGCGCCCCAAACCCAGTCGGGATGGTTTGACTCGAATCGAGAACAACATATTAGTCACTTACATTACTTTCCGTACAAAACACCAATCACACCACAAAATCAAAAGTCAGACCATGCAAATACATGCATAATAAACAATCCTCGAGTAAAGATAAGCAAACAAAATCCTAGACCATGCTTCCACTGCGCTACTTTGATTAGTTTTCCATTAGGGGTAAACATGTCATTTAACATGAAATTAAGAAAACAATATTAATCCATCAAATTAAGCATACATGTTATTAAAGTATTTAGTTTAAGGCATTATTTGAAAAAGTCATTCGAAATTGATAAGTAAAACTCATTTAATTTCAACAGAAAGTGTAATGACTCGATAGTCAGGGGTGATGGAAAGTGAGGTTCGGGACTCCATTTTCGTAAAATATTTACGAGGTTATTTTAGTGGTGAATTAGATTTTGGTTAAGTAATTTTCGTGACATTAGGAGTTGTTTAGGTATAGGGACTAAATCACTGTTGACTTGCTGACAATGTCGTTTGGCGATTTAATCTGATTTTAGGTATGGATTGACTTACTGAACATAGAGCAGTAAGATTCAAACTATTTTTGAATTCATTGATGTGTTTCCTAAAGAATTACTGGGATTACCACCAGATCAGGAGTCTAAATTCGCAATTAAAGTGTTTCCTGGTATGGCTCTAGTGCCAATGTCTCCTTATCGCATGGCATCAATAGAGTTGAAAGAATTAAAGGTGCAATTGCAAGATTTACTGGATCGCGGCTTTATACGCCCTAGTATATCGCTTTGGGGACCTCCAGTGTTATTTTAAAGAAAGATGGCTCGATGCGACTTTGTATAAATTATCGATAATTGAATAAGTTGACAATTAATAATTGATACCCCCTACGTTGTATCGATGATTATTTTGATCAACTGAAAGGAACTTATATTTTTCTAAGATCGATTTGAAATTCAGTTACTATCAACTGAAGTAAAAGATAGTGACGTACCTAAAATGGCATTCCATACACATTATTGCCATTATGAATTTTTGGTGATGTCGTTTGGGTTGACTAATGCCTCGACGACATTCATGGATCTCATGAACTGTGTCTTCCAACCTTATTTGGATCAATTTGTGGTAGTTTTGATCGAGGACATCTTGATCTACTCGAAATCTGAATCCGAGCATGAGCAACACCATAGGATCATTTTACAATTTTTGCGAGAGAAACAATTATATGGAAAGCTTAGCAAGTGCGAAATTTGGTTATTGGAAGTTGTGTTTCTTGGGCATGTTATATCGGCAGATGGAGTTAGAGTTGATTCGAAAAAGATTGAGGCCATTGTTCAATGGAAAGCATCGAGAAATGTGTCAAAAGTTCACAATTTTCTTGGTCTAGCTGGTTATTACCGAAGATTCATAAATGGATTTTCAAAAATATCCCTGTCTATGATAAAGTTGTTACAAAAGAACGTTCAATTCATTTGGAGCAGTCAGTGCCAAAAAAGTTTTGAGAAATTGAAACAGGTGTTGACTGAAGCACCGATTCTAACTTTACCGAAATTGGGAAAAGATTTCGTGGTCTACAATGATGCTTCATTGAGTGGCCTCAGTTGTGTTTTAATACAAGACATGAAAGTGATCGCGTATGCATCTTGTCAATTAAAACTGCATGAACATATTACCCGACGCACGATTTAGAATTAATTGCTCTAGTTTTCGCTATAAAGATCTGGAGACACTATCTGTTTGGTGAAAAGTGTCACATTTATACCAGTCACAAAAGTCATAAATACCTCCTAACTCAAAAGGAGTTGAATTTGAGACAGCATCGTTGGGTTGAGCTTCTAAAGGATTATGATTGTGTTATTGATTACCATCATGGTAAAGCTAACGTCGTAGCTGAAAAGTTGAGTTGGAAGGTAGTAGTTGAATTGCAAGCATTGTTTGCTCAACTTAGTATCAATAATGATGGAAACTTGATGGCTGAGTTGAAAATCAAACTGATGTTGTTTGTTCAGATCAAAGTAGCACAGTCAGATGATGTCAAATTAGTAAAGAAAAGAGAAAATGTTCAAAATGGAACAATAGAAAATTTTAGCATTGATGATTGTGATTGTTTGAGATTTCATAATCAAATTTGTGTTCCAGATGTTGCAGAATTAAAAGATTTGATACTTCGTAAAGCTCACGATAGCCCTTTTGCTTTACATCCTGGAGGAACAAAAATGTATCGCGACCTGTGAGAATTGTATTGGTGGCCAAGAATGAAAAGATAAATAGTTGAATACGTAGCTAAATGTTTAACCTGCCAACAAGTTAAGGCAGAACATCATGTTCCCATAGGATTACTTCAGCCTATTTCTATTCCTAAGTGGAAACGGAAATGCATAATGATGGATTCTGTAACGGGGTTACCTTTATCTTTAAGTAAGAAAAATGTTGTGTGGGTGATCATTGATTGACTTACGAAATCGGCTCATTTCATTGCAGTCAGAACTGATTGGTCACTTTAAAAGCTTGCTGAAGTTTACATTCAGGAAATTTTTAGATTGCACAGCGTTCATATGTCGATTATCTTTGATCAAGATCCGCGATTCACTTCGAGATTTTGGAAATAGTTGCATGAATCTCTTGGTACAAGACTCAATTTCAGCGCAGCCTTTCACCCACAGACAGACGGGTAATCTGAGCATGTTGTCTAGATTTTGGAAGATATGCTTCACACTTGTGTAATCGTTTTTGAATCAGGTTGGGAATGTTATTTACCTTTGTTCGAATTTCTATACAATAAATTTTCCAATCGAGTATTCAAATGGCTCTGTACGAAGCCTTATATGGTCATAGGTGTCGAACACCTGTTTGCTGGATGGAATTGTGTGAAAGAAAATTTGTTGGGCTAGATTTGATTCAAGAACCAGAAGATATTGTTAAGATAATCTGAGATAGATTCAAAAGTAGCCTTCGATAGATAGAAATTGTACATAGATTTGAAACGTCAAGAAATTGAGTTTGCTGTTGGTGACAATGTGAAGTTTTGAGATTTGGCCAAAAAAGGAAGTTGAGTCCTCATTTTATTGGACCGTATGAGATCACTAAAAGAGTGGGACCAGGTGCGTATCAATTGACATTACCTGCAGAATTGCAAAAAATGCATGACGTTTTCCATGTTTTGATGCTCAGGAGGTATCGTTCAGATTCGTCTCACATTATTTCAACGGAAGAAATTGAAATTCAACCTGACTTGTCTTATGAAGAAGAATCGATCGAAATTTTAACCCGCGAGGTGAAAGAGTTGCGTAATAAATGTGTTCTATTAGTAAAATTTCTATGGTGTAGTCATAGTGTCAAGGAAGCGACTTGGGAGCTAAAAAAGACGATGAGATCTCAAAATCCCCATCTCTTTTCAGGTAAATTTTGGGGACGAAATTTATTTAGGGAGGAGAATTGTAACGACCCGATAGTCAGGGGTGACGAAAAGTGAGGTTTAGGACTCCATTTTCATAAAATGAACCCATAAAGTGAATTAGATTTTGGTTAAGTAATTTTCGTGAAATTAGGAGTTGTTTAGGTACAGGGACTAAATTGAGTTAAAGTTACAAGTTGAATTATAGATTGAAATAAACTAAAAGGACTAAAGTAGCAAAATGCATTTATGTGGACGATCATTAATGAATGCATATTATATATGTTATAATTATAATAAGAATAAGAATAAATAAAATGAATCTAATATATATAAGTTATAACAATAATAATTATAGATAGTGCTTTAAAACAAAACCAAAACCATTCTCTTTTATTTTAACATGCAAACAAATTGAAAGAAAAATAAAAGAATAGAATAAGAGGCCGACAACACTAAGGGCTTAAAACATTCAAACTTCAATTGGTTAGTCAATTTAGTCCATTTTCTTATAATTTTTATGTTTTTGGAATCCCGGTACTTAGAGCTACCCGACCCATGTTATAATTTTTAGTATTGCTTAAGATTTTAGATGTTATCATTGTTGAATAGTTTGAGTACTAGGGGTGTCACAAAGTTTAAAGGACTAAATCGTAAGATTTGAAAAATATACGGAAAAAACCATTTTACAAAATTAAGAGTGAAATTATGAAATTTACCACATATGGCTTAATCATGCAAATTTTCAAGATATTTTAACAAGTTTAGGGACTCCAATTGCATAGTATAAAAACTATCAAAACATGCCCAAAACACTCAGTATGTCATGTCGCAAACACATGACAGTCCTTGTCGCGATGTGCCGTAGACATAGCCCTCGTCACGACCACGCAAAATTTCTCGTCTTGACGCCAATCCCTCATCGCGATGTCACTTGTAGATTTTTGTAGAACATTCCCAAAACTTGCATATGACACTTTGACACTGAGTTACACATACCATTTCGTGCATTTAGGCAAATTTCTCTATTCTAACATGTCATATATCTTACATGGATCATTTAAAACATGCTCATTTATATTAAAACATACATTGACATGTTTAAATATTCTATCCAATTAGCTAAGCTAGCATGCATTCCTAATATTCTAATTCAATTTACTCAACATACCAAATTTGCATATAAGGAAATTCTAAGTGCATTATGGGTCCATACCTTACTGTTTGGTCAATTTGCATTTGTCCAAGCATTCAACAAGTCACTCAAACAATTCTACCAACATTTCACCTAAGCTCATGCATACTAGTCATTATACAACCTAACCATTCATCTAGCAATGTTCATGCATCAATCCAAAGCAATTCAAAATCCAAAAAATAGATACAAAAGTCCTTAAACAGCCCATGGAATGTCCATTTACAAACCAACACAAAAACTAAAGTCTATCCCTTTTAAATTGTCCCACATTGCCTTCCTTATTGAAGTAGAAAACAACACATACTTAAGAGAGTGTTGTCTTGCTTAGGATCACAAGCTTGCCTACTTTTCCTCTTCACTCAAGCTATTTTTTTTGCAAAATATACATAAGAGAGTGTGAGCTTTTTCAAGCTCAGCAAGTGCTCAAAGATGCCCCAATAATCCACAACATCAAAGGTTAATAGAAAGCATACTAAGCTTGATAACACATATCATCATCAATCATTAATTCAAGTTGATATATTGGCATCTTGTGATTATGAAATATGTACGATGATACAATACATCAGATAGACGGATCTCCATCACACAAATGACTCAAGGAGTCTAAAGTGTAGCTGTAATAGCCTGTTTTTAGTGGTGTCAAAAATAGCGGTTTCGAGACCACAAATCCGACGAGTGAGCTTGTAAATATTATTATTTAATATTTACGAGTCAAATATAGTATAATGTTGAATTTTTATACGATAAATTTTGTTAATTGAATGAATAGTTAAGTATAAGTGGGTTGTCCCTAAAGTCAAGTGGTTTCAAAAAATGAGGTATCGAGACTTCATTTTGGTAAACTAAGACCGTAAATATTTTTATTAAATATTTACAAAATTACAATATAGGTGTATTAAAATTTGGTCTAGAAATTTTGGCGTTTGGATAGTTAATGAAGAAAAAAAGACTAAATTGTAAAATCGTAAAATTTATCTGTTATTAGTTTATTTGAGTTAAATAGCTATGAAACCATATTTTGAGGGATTAAATGGTATTTAACCCATAATTAAGCACAGTGAATTGTTGTGTTTGTCTTT
>CM025145.1:9232099-9246666 GCA_013467495.1 Gossypium gossypioides | reverse complement strand
AATTAGTTAATTAATTCAATTAAGTTATTTTGTATTTAGTTTTTTTAAAAATCATTTGAACATATTTTGAAAACGTCTACATGAATCTAAAGCAAGTGGAGAGGCATCAAGTATGATTGAATTAGATGTTTATCTTAAAATGATAGTTGAATGTGTAATTAAGCATAGTTATCCATTTGAATAGGTTGAACATAGAAAAACTAGAGCTTTATGTAGTTAGTTAAATAAGGATTTCAATCTTATTTCTAGGAATACTTGTAAGGCTGATTACTTGAAATTACACAATAAAATGAAAGAATCGCTTAAATCTATTTTAGAACAAGTTTCAAGTAACACTTCTTTGACATCTGATATATGGATGTTATACGCATCGGATGGATATCTTTGTTTGACTACTCATTATATTGATGAAGAATGGAAATTGCATACCAAAATTTTGAGTTTCCATCATGTTTCGCCTCCACATTTTGTAAATATCTTGTATAACATCATCATTTATGATTTATTGAAATATTGGGGTATTCAAAGAAAAAATTAGCATCACTTTAGATAATGCAAGTAACAGGTGTAACATGCAATATATGTTGTGTAGCCAACTTGATCAGCAAGAAGATTTACTATGTCATGGTCTATTTTTTCATATCCATTGTTGTGTTCAATATGGCTTAGAAGTGATTAAGGCGAGCATGGTGAAAGTTAGAAATTGCACGAAATATGTTGCAAGTTCCAAATTTAGGAAGATTATGTTTCGTGGATGTGTAGTTCAAGATAGATTGAATTATTCTAAAGGATTGTCGCTAGATGTTCCAACAAGATGGAACTTGACTTATTTGATGTTAGAAAGATTTCTCTTATATCTTGCTGCATTTAGAAATTTGGCAAGGGAAGATAAAGCTTTCGATAGTTATGTACTAGAAGATGATTATATTCCTTGGATTGAAAATGTTTTTGCATTTTTGAAGCCTTTTTATGATATAACCAATTTGTTTTATGGAACTAAATATCCCCACCTCCAACTTTTATTTTGAAAGTGTGTGCCAAATTAAAAAATTATTGAGAAAGATATTTTATCTGAAGATCTAATGATTAAGAAAATGGAAATAAACATGAAAAGTAAATTTACAAAGTATTGGGAGGAACATACTTTGTGTTAGTTTTTCTTTGTAAGGAAGAAAGGAAAGACAGACTAAGGTTTAGCAATCAAATGTGACTTGCTATGTTTTTCTATTTCAATTAATATAATTTACATACAAAGTATAGCCCTAAATAAGAAAATATTACTAACTACAACTTGACAAGTTGGCAAGTCTAGGTATATGGGATTACTCATTAGCTGATTTCTGTCTAATCAGCACCGCTCAAATTATCCTATCAAAATAAAGATAAATAAAATAATCTAGCAACTTCACTAAACAAGTTGACAACTTGTTAGCTTATATCAAAAGCTTCAAGATAGTCTGCAACATCAAAGCTCACATGCCAATCGGCAACACAGTTTACGCCTTGTGTATTCATAAGTCTTATTCACATTTGGATTGTTCCCCAGATAGTTCTCTAATTGTTGTCATCTTGATAGTTCACCAACTGAAAGTCTGCCAAATAGCTTGTTCGCCAGATAACTCACCTCAATGTTGTCTGCCAAATGTGTAAGCTATTGCATGAATGGTCATCTTGCAACACTCTTCCTTGGTTTTCATACAGTGAATGCCAATTTCAATCCTCAGCTTCTTAAACCTTGCTTTTCCATGAGGCTTGGTTAGAATGTTCACCAATTGACTCTCTATACTGCAATGAAATAAAGTCACTTCCTTACTCTATTCAACTTCCCTCACAAAATGGTACTTGATCTTGAAGTGTTTTGTCTTCCCACAAAATACAAAGTTCTTCACAATTGCAATGATGGATTGATTGTCACATAAAATATATGTTGCTTCATCATGCACAAGATTCAAGTCACTTAAAATTTTTCTCAACCAAATTGCTTGGTGGACTGTTGTTGCTGCTGCCACATACTCCGTCTCAGTCGTGGATTGAACAATAGTTTGTTACTTTTTGGAACTTTAGGAAAACACACCAGAACCAAGTGAAAAGAGATATCTAGAAGTGTTTCATATATCATCCATTGATTCAGCCCAATCACTGGCTGTGTAGCCAACAAGCTTCAATATATCTGCCTTCATGAACCACTCGCCAATGTTGGTGGTTCCTTTAATATATCTAACACTCTCTTTGCAGCCTTAAAATGTGATATATTGCAGTAGTGCATGAACCTTGATAAAAGTCTTACTACATACATAATATATGGTCATGTTGTTGTTAAATACAACAAGCAATCGATAAGACTTCTATAATTCTTCTCATTGACTTGCTCAAAATCTCCATTGCTACTAAGCTTTTCTTCAAGTGTTATAGGCGTGCTTGCTGATTTGCACCTTTCCATGCAAAACCTTTCCAGGATCTTTAAGGAAAAACTTTGCTAACTAAAAAATATCCCTTCCTAAACTTGTTGTACTTCTATGCCAAGGAAATAACTCATTTCTCCAAGGTCTGACATCTCAAACATCTTCGTCATCTACAGCTTGAATTCCTTCACCAAATCATCACAACTCCCAATTACAAGCAAGTCATATACATAAAAAGATACTATTAATGCTGTGACATTTTCAACCCTATTCACATAAAAAGTTGGCTCACTGATTTCTCCTATACGAAATTTTGCAAGTAATCATCAATTCTTGCATACCAGGCTCTTGGAGCCTGTTTTAGCCCATATAAGGCGTCCGAAGCCTATACACCTTATCTATATTTCCTTTGACAATAAAACCAAGAGCTTGCTCTACATAAATTTCTTCTTTCAAGTAGCCATTTAAAAAAGTTAACTTGACATCTAGTTGATGGATCTTCCATCCAATTTGAGTTGCCAAAGTTAACAGTAGTCTAATTGTATCAAGCCTTGCTATTAGAGAAAATGTCTCTAAGTAATCAACACCAAATTGGTGACTGAAACCCTTCACAACAAGCCTTGCCTTCAACCTTTTGAGTGAACCATCAACATTGAGCTTGGTTCTAAACACCAATTTAACACCAATAATTTTTTTATGTGATGGCCTATCAACAAGCTCCCATGTTTGGTTCTTGTGAATCATGTTCATCTCAGCTCTCATTGCATCCATCCAGCCTTCTATTCTTTCAACCTATTTGAAGCTCTCAAGTTCAAGAACTGCAACATCAGGCCTTTGATAGATTTCAGCAATTGGACGTGTGCCCCTTACTAGTATGTCACCAAAAGTCTTCTTTGATCATCTACAGGCTGTAATTCCTACTCAAGCTCTTCTTGTTCGAGTATCTCAACTTCAGAAGCATCTCATCTCCATGTTTTCTCTTCATCAAACACAACATCCCTGCTCACTACAATTTTCTTGGAAAGAGTGTCATAGATCTTGTTCCCCTTTTTATTGCTATTGTATCCAAGGAATATCCTAGGCTACGATCTCCTCTCGAGTTTGCTTTTTCTCACCTATGGAATATGAACAAAACATATACAACCAAATACTTTTAAGTGAGAAACTGAAGGTTTGTACCCAAACCAAGCTTCAAATGAAGTCTTCTCCTTCATAGCCTTGGTTAGAAATATGTTTAACAGATAAACTAAAGTGTTTACTACCTCAGACCAGAATTCATTTGGCAGCTTGTTTTCAAACAACAAGCACCTTGCCATGTTCATCACAGTTCTGTTTTTTCTCTCACATATTCTATTTTACTGTGGAATGTAAATATTTGTGAGCTGGTGATAGATCCCAACTTTTTCACGATAGCTTTCGAACTTGTCTGAAGTGTACTCAGTTCCATTATCAGATCTGATCATCTTCAGTTTGTTGTCAATCTGATTTTCGACCAGTACTTTAAACTTCTAAAAAACTTCAGCTACATCAGTTTTTTGTTTCAAAAAATAAACCCAGCAATACCTCGTGCAATCATCAATAAAAAGAATAAAGTATCTACTGTCATTCAAAAAAATGTGTCTTCTGTTGGAAAAATTCGGTTTGAAAACGGTTTTCTTGCATAGCAAAAAATTAAAATTTTGAAACTCGACCCAGTTTATGATATTTATAGCAATAAGCTCTAATCGAATTCATACATGTGTTTTCAGCTTAGAAATGTTTGTTGTTCCTGGCTTTCAACCAAATGATTTTCTCCACTATTCTTGCACCACGAACTGCTTCGAGTTTGGGCTTGAGCCAATTAGAAACACAGAACTAGAAAAAATCCTTTCTTTTATTTGAGGTGAAAACAAAAACTCTCTCTTCTTTAATTGAAATAGATAAAATTTTATTCTTAAAAAATATATTTAATAGTTGAGAATAAATTCTCTCTATTTCTCGACAGAATAACAATCTCTCCGAATTCTATTTTCTTCCCTACTGGTGCCATTTGTTTATAAGAATAGAAGGTAGAGCCCTTGTTGAGTTGTAGTGGTTTATTTCAAATAGAAAAACAACTTCCTACTTAGAGTAGGAGTGGGGTGGATGACACACCCTAGTATTCCAACTAGGGTTGCCGCCCCTTTCATGTTATACAAGGGGTTTTGGGCCTGTTTAACATTAGGTCCAATTATGAGTACTTCTTGGGCTTTTTGACTTAGTACTCTGTAATGTGATCCAACTTGATCCAAATTTTTTATTTCCCAAAATAAACTTTAATATTCTATATTAAACAATTTTCTCATACCTATTTTACCCTTAGTACAATTTTGAAGATTTTACCCCTTGTAAAATTTTGACAATTTTACCCCTTGTAAAATTTCGAGAAAATATGTTTAATATTTTACAACTTAACATTTTAGCTGTGATTGAATGATTTGTTTTCATTTTTGGGCATAAAAATAGCTCAAAAACATAAACTCATTCTTCCAATCATTTTTAAGTAATCATTTCCAAATGATTCCATTTTTCCATTTGGGAAAAAACCATAATCATTCCTAAATGTTTCTCATTTCTCCTTTCCAATTCTTTCCGTTCATTTCTATTCAAACACATAATTCATTTCTAGTTTCAACGAGCTAGCGGAGGGATCGACTGGACATATTTAATTAGGGCTCAAATGATTTATAATTAAGTTTCATCTTTCCGTGTATTAATTAAAAGCTCATTTAGTCATGAAGTCATTCCATTATAGTATCGTGACTGAGCTTTCCCTAACAACATTCCATTATGAAAGCAACTACTTAGTGCTCATTCAACGACATTGTCATAAGTGGGTTACCTTCATAGGATATCCTTGATCTTTTTGGGATAATATCAATTCTCCCAATATGATCCTATTTTTATATCATTTTAACCATTACATATTCCTTCATAAAAAGTCAAATTTTATTGAATAGTAATTAAGTCATTCATCACAAAGACGAAAGACCCATAACCATGTTTACTTTCAATCGGTTTGCTCATTTCCAATTAGACTAAGGACATGCTTAGGTTCATCTACTAATACAAGTTGTCTTTCCATATTACGATCCGACCATGTAATACCGCTTAGTATTAGTTAAACATTAGACAACCAATGAGCAACATTTGCTTCCATTTTGCTTTGCGTGCAAAAACCATTCAAGGACAATAATACAAAGTATATTAATTATAGTTAATGAATTTGTTTTATTATCAATCTATTAAAAAAAATTTACAAGTTTACTTAGACAAAAATACTACACTTAGGGCACCATATCCAATAGTCTCCCACTTGCCCTAATGAAGTAGATGAGTCATGTTTCACATTATTGCACCTCTCCATATGTTCCTCAAAGAGCATTTTAACTAATAGAGTCTTGGCAAAACAAATCCTCAGGGTTTGTCATCATATGCAATCTTTGACTACAACCACTATTCCATCAAACACTACTGTCTCCCTTATGATACTTTGTATTAATGTATTTTGTCCTCATATGGTTTCTTTGAGCCTTAGCTATATTCGCACCGTTACAGTGCCATAGCTTTTCCATACCTTATATTTGACCCTCCATAATGAAGTTAGTCATGCAACCCTACTTTACACTTATTCATACTATGGACCCACCGTTTAGAAAAAAACACAGCTCGATGTCAATTTCCTGAAATCCCGACATATTTGGAAGTTATAATCAATATATCTGGAATTCACAAGCATGTAATCCATCTTTCTCTATAAATACTTGGGTATATGCTGAACTGCTTACCAGTGCCTTAGTCCTGGATTCTCCTGATATCAACTTACCAACCCTACTGCAAAACAGATATTTGGGCATGTACATAACATAGCATACATAAGACTTCCTACCTTCGAAGCATAAGGAACCTTTCTCATGTTCTCTCTTTCTTCCGTTATCTTAGGACAGTCCTTTAAAGAAAGATGAAATCTTGATACAGAGGGTTGATTTCCCTTATTCAAATCGGTCATTGCATAACGCTCCAATATCTTTTCAATATATGAAGCCTAAGACAATGTTATCATTTTGTTCTTTTGATCCCTTAGGGTTCGAATGCCTAAAGCAAAATTAGTTTCTCCCAACTCATTGATGCTAAACTATTGGGCTAACCATAATTAAACTAATGACAATGTCCCTATATCATTCCTAATGAGTAGAATGTCATTGACCTATATAACAAGAAAAACCACATTTCCATCCCCTAAACATTTGTAAACACAAGGTTCATCTATGTTTTGCTCAAACAAAAAAAAAACTTGATCATTTGCTCAAATCTTTGATTTCATGAGCAAGATGCTTGTTTAAGTCCATATATGGATCTAAGCAGTTTGCAAACTTTATGCTCATTTCTTTTAGCTATATATTCAATGGGTTGCATCATATAGATGCTCTTTTCAAGATAGACATTCAAAAATATTGTCTTAATATCCATTTTCTAGTTCTCGTAATCGAGAGCCACCGCAAGAGATAACAATATGTAGATTGACTTGAGCATGGCAATTCGAGAGAAGGTTTCTTCGTAATTGATACCTTCTTTCTAAGTATAACATTTTGCTACAAGTCTGGCTTTATGACTGGCTATGCATGCGCGCATTAAAACAACACATTTATATAACAATTTTGAAATCCCAGTTTTACTGCAAGCATACAGTGTCAGTTGTAATATTTATAGTTTCGATGAAACATGAAGTATTCCAAGGGGTCGAAACCAAAGGAAGAGGCGATTGAACAATAAATAACATACATACTAGAGTCTAAACGGCTACTAATACGATTTTATAGTACGAAAATTCATAACAAGATAGGTTTGTAAGAAAATTAAAGATTTTATTCTAGGGACTAAATTGTAAGAAATATAAAACTAAAGGACTATCCAACAAATAACTAATGGGGGTTGGTTAACCTCGATGTGATTCACAGAGCCTCGAAAAAGGGACATAAATTGCGTAAATCACCAAGTGGCTCTATTTTATCCTCCGATCTCAGTTTCACCGACTTAGACGAATTAGGTTCGATTTATCTTCCGATCTCATCGATTAATCCTGGATTAATGAACAGGTGCGCGATAAGATTACCTTCCAGTCTCACTTTATCTTGATATTCCCTTAGAGGTGTCACTACCTAAGTTATTAGTTCTATTTGTTTAGTCTAATTTATTAATATTTAGTCATTTTCCAAAAGTTTTAGTTTACCCACATATCCATCAAGCAACCTCATTTGAGGTTTAGCTACTCATACTCAAAGTAAAAGAAATAAACATTAAAATGTAAAACAAGATAGCTATGAAAATAAAGCTTAAGAAAAATATAAAAGTTAAGATTTTTATGAAAGAAAACTGAAATAGCATGAAACCAAAAGTATTTAATAGGAAAATCTAAAGTAAGAAACATAAAAGGAAAAAGATTTAACAGATTGAAAGTAAAATAAACTGAAATAAATTAAACTAAACCTAAAACTAAGCTAATATGTGTGTATCTCCTCTTCAACAATTTTTGACTATTTTGAAGTGTATTCTAATGACTTTTCATTGTAAAAAATTCCCCTATATAGGCCTTGTGTGATTGGTGGAACGGGTAGACAAAGACTACCATATTTGTCCAAGTTTGTCCTCTTGACAAAGGTGGTATCACGATACCCTGAAGCGAATATCACGATACCTCAGGAAGTGTTAAACTTTAGGGTCTTCTTTGGGAAGTGGATATTGCGATACCCAAAGAGGATATTGTGATACCATTGAAGGGAGTCTTCACTCTTTTATATTTTTGGAGGTATAGTGATTCCAAGGGTTGGATATCACAATACCCTTTCCCTTGATGTTGTTCTCACTCGTTTTCGACCTCCAACACGTCCCTACATCACTTAAACACATGTTAGGTGTAATATCTCATTTTTTAGTGGTGTCAAAAATAGTGGTTTCGGGACCATAATTCCGACATGTGCGATTGTGTTTTATTATTTAATTAATATTTATGGACATACATTAGAGTTATATTAAATTTTGGAAAAGAAATTTTAATGTTTAGTTAGTTAATTGAATAAAAAGGACTAAATTGTAAAAGACACAAAAGTTAGTAATTATTGAATTGTGTTGACTTGATAGCTTAAATATTAAAAGAAAAAGGACTTATGATGTAATTAGTCCATTAGATATATGTATGGACGGATACAATTTAGCTAAAATATTTGTTTAATTAAAGGGTAAATATGTAAATTAATAATTTAAAATAAAGAAATAAGTAAAATAAAAAATTCATCTTCTTCCGTAGTGGATTTTTCCACCGAAAATGAATGTTAAAAAAATCATTGAAGATTTTGTGGTTTCGACAAGTTTGTAGCTCATGCATGGTAAGAAATTGTTACCTGTTTTTAGTAATTTTTGTGTTTTTGTGATTGCTACAACTAGGTCTAGCTAACTCATACCTCCGTTTTTGAAACTGTAAAAGATTTTAGATGTTACCATTGATGAATACTTGTTATTTTGGATGTTAATTATTGAAATGGAAGCTTTGGTTATGAACTAGAATTAGTTTATTAAGTGATTTTTGTTCATTATTAGTTAAGGGATTAAATTGAAAAAATATTAATTTTAAATGGAAATTTTGTGAATTATGAATAATTAAAGATTGTAATAGTCTAGAGTGAAATTTGGCCAGTACAGAAAAGTTGTAAAATTTTGTTAAATTTGGAATTTCTGGTTTAGTGACTAAATTGTAAGAAATGTAAAAATTTAGGGAAAATGTGTAAATAATGAAAAATTGAGGATCATATGCATTAAATTGAGTGTGAAACGTATGTGAATCTAATAGAATGTATTTAATTACTATATAGATCAAGACTCAAATAAAAAAAGACAAAAATCGAGAAAAATGAAAAATTACGGAGTAGTCCTTACGTGTTAACCAGAAGTGAATCGTAGGTAAGTTCATAGTGTTTTAACATGTAAATGCAAACTTATAGTTATTATGTTATTATTTTTCTAGTTAATTGTATTTATATATGAGAAATTTTATCAGTTACCTATATGATATCTATTATTGCAATTGAATATGTATGGAAATGAATATTTGATGGTTGCAATTCTTGAAATTGCATTTTATTAACAATAATAAATTGGATTATAGTATGTGTACGGAGTTGATGAAGTGCCTCTGAATGGTGAATATGTTTAATAGTAACAAATTTACATGAAATGCCTGGTTGAACGTAGTAAACACTTAGGATACATTTGGCATGCCAATTGGTTAGTATGAGCGCTTGTATGAGTTTGCACTTCAATGCCTCTGTTACACTTCGGTGTCTCTATTTGTTCTTTGGTGCCTCTGATTACACAATCGTGCCTCTTTTTGCAGTTCGGTGCCTCTGTTACGCATCTATAATGCTTCTGGTGTGGTGTAGTTACTCGAGTATCTAAGTTAAGTTACTAGTTTATCGGCCTATGTAATAATTGAATTATAATCTATTTATGTGCTTATATGTTATTGCATAACCACAGTATTGATAAGTGAAAAACATTATAATGAATTTCTTAATTACATGTATGGATTGTTACATTTAAGAAATGTGATTTATGGTATGAGTAAGTTCTTTGATATACTTGAATATGTGAGCAATTACTAATGTGAATGGTGAATTGGTATTAAGGCCAGTTAATTTGATGTTTATACCATGAGCTTACTAAGCTTCTTTAACTTACTTGTTTCATTTATGTTATTTTGTAGTGGTCAAGTTTGCGGATTGACTAGATGGATCAATTGGAAGCTCAGACTATCCAACCATTTTGGTAGTGTTTGTATTTCGTTTTGGGATGTGGCATGTATATAGGTGTTTTGTTGTAATTATGTAAATGCTATGCTAAAATTGTGTTCCTAGTGAAATGTCTGGTTTGAATGTGTATGTTTGAAGTGTTTTTGGTTGAGTTGATTCCTAATGGTCAAGAGTTAGATGTTAACACTTTGGAATGGTGAACTTTGAGTATGTTTATACTTTGGTCAAATTGGTTAATGGATTGAGCATGAATAGATGACTAATGCTATGTGATTTCTTAGCTAGGCTAGTTGAGTGAATGATATTTTGTTGTGGTGCCTTTGAATGACATATTGGTTTGGTATAGGATGAATGAACTTTTAGCATATAATTGGTGATTTGAATGTGTTTTTGAACCTAGGAAATTATCTAGATATGACATGTCTTGTTGTACAAGGAATGGTGTATAACTTTGATTGATTTAGGGACTAAAAATTATGCAGATGGCCGTGTGCCACACACGGTCACCTTATACGACTGTGTGTATTAATTGTTTTTCGGTGCAGTATCTACACAGCCTGCAACATGGTTGTGTGAGTCAAAACAGTTTGTTACACGATCTAACACACGGTCGTATGACCCAACTTCGAATACTCACACGGTCTGGCACACGGCCTGTAACACGACCGTGTAACCATATTTCGAATACTCACACGAGCAGACACATGGGTTGGGACACGGCCGCGTGTCCTAAATTCAAATGTTCACACGGTCTGGGCTTTGTCATATGGCCTGGCCACACGGCCGTGTGATCATTGTTTTGAAAATTTGCAACTTTTTCTGAAATTTTCTTATTTGTTTCGATTTGACTTTGGATTGTTCTCAAACTATTTTCAGGGCCCCGTAAGCTCGAGTTAAGGCCCATAAGTGTATTTATATCCTGAATTGATTTATTTGTTATGTGTTTGTAATTTATTTGTTTAACTATAGTGAATTGAAGTTAAATGTTCTGTTTAGTTCGATAACACTTAGTAACCTTAATTCGACAACGGAGACAGGATAGGGGGTGTTACATTAGGCCTCTCAATGGTGCTATCGGCCAATTTGGGTCACAAAATAGACAAAAACGAGACATTTTAACTTATTAAACAAAAATATGAAAATAACCAAAAATTACACTAAAGACGCTATTTTGCTCAAGAAAAATCTCTTTAAGTGCATCGGAAAAGCCTAATTTGTCACATCAATTTGTAGCAGATCACCTTATAAGTTTCCCCTTTTCCATCTGTATTTCTTTTCCTTTTATAGATCCACTTACACCATATGAGTTTTATCTCTTTCAATAAGTTTATAACTTCCCACACTGAGTTGGAATACATAGAGTCCATCTCAAGCTTCATAGTTATTTCCCAAATCTCAGAATCAGCACTCTGCATCGCTTCGTCATATGTGAGTTGGTCATCATCTTCTTGTTCAACAAACTCAATGTTAAAAACACTTTTGCTAGATTGGAAGAACTCAAGCCTACAAGAGACCCTCCCACTGTGACGAAGCACCCTATGCCGTTGATTGTTCGCAAATCTACTATTAAGAGTCGGTTCTGGAACTGTTTCAGTAGGGTTTTGTATATTTCTCGAAATTTCCTTGAGTACCTCTTTACTCCGACGTTTAAATTCATTCATGTAACTTTTTTCAAGGAAAGTAACATTAGTGGACACTATAACAGTTTGCCCTTTTAGGTTGTAAAACAAACTACTCTTTATTCCCTTTGGATATCCTACAAACATGCACAATTATATCCGTGAATCCAACTTCCTCGCATCTTTGTCTAATATGTGGGTTGGGCACCCCCAAATCATAAAATGATTAAGATTTGGGTCCTGTCATGCCAAAATTCGTATGGGGTTTTCAACGTTGCTTTAGTTGGCACATCATTCAGAATATAGCAAGTCGTCTGTACAACATATCCCCAAAAAGAGATTGATAGCTTCAAATAACTTAACATTGAACGTACCATGTCTAACAATAACTAATTTCTTCTCTCTTCTACGCCATTCTATTGTGGACTATCTGATGCAGTTATCTGGGATAGAATCTCATTCTCTATAAGGTACCTTAGGAACTCATTAGATAAATATGTCGCACCTCAATAAGACCGAAGTGCCTTTATGGGTAAACCTAGTAGTTTCTCCACTTCCGCATGAAACTCTTTGAACTTATCAAAGGTTTCACTCTTGCAGTGCATAGTAATTGTAACCACCTCTTGCACTAATGCTCATGGAGCCACAAACATCACTACCCACAAGTTATAGAGGTTTTTCGACTTTCATTCCTTTTGCATTAAAATATCATTTAGTCATCTTACCTTCCAAGCAAGATTCACATTGTGGAAGATCAACTTTTTTAAGCAAACTTAAGATGTCGTCTTTCACAAGTCTAGTGATTCTTTCTCGGTTAATATGACCAAATCTCAAATTCCAAAGGTACACCTCATTAGACTGAGAAGTTTTAAGTCTTTTATTCAATATTTCAGTCTTAAGCAGTGTGTACATCTTTGGTTTGATAAAATAGAGATTATTTGACATCCATCCATTACAGATAAGATTGCGATTTCTAAATATTACAATTCTATTAATAAAAGCCACGGTGAAGTCGTCTTTATATAAACATACAACAGAAAGTAATTTTCTTTTGAAACTTAGTACATAAAAACATCTCTTAAAATAATATTCCTAAAATTATCAAAATAAATATGCATATCTCCCATTGCTTCAGCTGCCACACTTGTTTCATTCCTGATCCGCAACAATAAGCTCTTATCTATAAGATATTTTATCTTTTTGAACCGTTATAAAGAAACACAAACATGATTAGTGGTTCCCGAATCAAAGACCTGATGGTCTATTGAATCTTCCACTAAACAAGATTCTATCATAGAAAGTTCCATACTTTGCCTTTGGTAGCTAGATATTCTTTCCACTCTTTGCAGTTCGCCTTGAAGTGCCCTTTCTTACTGCAGAAGAAGCATTTAAGCTTAGATAAGCCTTTAGGTTTCTTAATTCTCATCTTTTCCACTTGTGGTGGCCCAAAGACCTTAGACTTTCCTTTCTTAGCGTGTTTCCCCTTCCCTTTTGATGAATAAGCCAGAACATTATTTATTTCTACTATTCGAACCAGCTGTCCGTCGTTCAACATCAACTCATAGAACTATAGTTCCTTCATGAGTTTTGTAAGTGTTAGATTCTTGTTTCGAAGGTTATAAGCGGCCTGAAAACCAGCAAAATCCTTGGATAGGCTTTTGAACACCATCTATATTCGGTTGTTCTGGTCCAAATTGGCCTCATTATCCATGGCCTCGGTAAAATAGCCCATAAGAGTGATCATATGGTCTTTGACCGAAGTGCTGAGCTTTTTTTGGGCATTCATCAATCTAGTTATAGCAGACTGTCGAGCCAAGGTAGCTTGACCCTCGAACATGTCATCTAGCTTATCTAGAATTGCTTTAACAGTCATATAGCTCGCTAGTTGCTTATACAGAGTGCTGGTCACACTTGTCAGCATATAACAACGAGCTATCTCATTAAACTCTTCCCATTATTTTCTAGCCTCAACTTGACTTGTCGGAAGGCACTTAGTATCAAGAACTATTTTAAGTTTCTCACAACTTAGAACAATTATTAGGTTCCTTTTCGATTCCTTATAGTTATTTCCATTCAGTTTGTTTTCGTGAGTATGTTCAATAAGGGAGTAGGTGTCATTTTCGAACTGAAAATAAAATATTAATCTATTAATATCTTTGTATAAGAAAATGTTTGAAAACCTTTTGCAACAATACGATATGCATTAAGATGATGCATGCGTCTTACATTAAACCTCGAAAAACATTTGTAAGTCATTGAAATAATAATTCCCACACCCATTGAATCAAACCACCGTGGGGGTGGTCATGATCAACTAATAAGAACATGGACTTCCGTACAATTAGTACATGAACCTAATTCCTTAGGCATTTACACGTACTAAACAGATATATTCATCAAAATTATATCTTTAACAATTACTAAACAGATATATAAGGAGATGGGTAATTAAAATAAAATTGTCCGCCAAGGTTTCCATGGTTCTATTTCTAGAAAATAAATGAAAAACTAAAAAATAACATAGTTTTTTTACCACAAGACATTCATTGTGTTTTCAACCACCATCGCTCTATCTTTTCCTCTTTATGGACTTCTTATAGGGAAAATTATATTTAAGTCCTATGTCCGTTTTCAGTTCACAAGAATTCTATAAAAAAATTCCTACATGGAGATGATAGTCCACGATCTATTTCTTAAGAATCACAACCTTAGAAAAAAATAACAAT
>CM025145.1:9203750-9220006 GCA_013467495.1 Gossypium gossypioides | reverse complement strand
CCACCATGCCCATAAGACAAATATTTTTTTCTCCAATGAATCTCATTCTGCTTATGGGGGACCCCTCAAAACACTCACAAAGTTGAAACTACACAAACTCAAATTCCCAACTATACTCTGCATTCATTGATGCAAATAGCTTAAATCATTTCATATGTAATCCCTTAGTCCATTCTTTTCATATTTATCTCCATTCTTGATATTTCGATAAATATTTATAAATTTTTAAAAAGGTAATTTTAAATAAAAACTTGGATGAAGTTTTTATTAGACAAATGGAGGAATCCTATTTCCTCCCATCAAATACCATTAATAAATTTAAAAGGGTTATCCAACATGTGAGTGGATTTTCATGGCTCACTATCAACGGTTAAGCAAGCAAAGCTGGGGAGCCTTTGAATCCTCAACCAATACCCTTCTATTTGGACCTCAACAGGAGAATCATGCCTCCCTTTTTATATTCAGAATCACAAGCCCCACAAAAATGCATCATAAAAATTATATATACTCGGATTTGAGCGTAAGTATTCGACCACGGTATGTGTTCAATTTTAAAATATTTTCATGAGTATTCGAAAAATCATACATTTATATCTCAAATTCAAAAACATGTCAAACATGAAATGTCAAAAATGAATAATTTTTAAAAAAGTGAAGAACATATTTTAAAGGAAAATTCCAAATATAAAGAGAAAGAAAAGCTATTCAATGATTACATAAAGCAACTATAGTGATTAAAATTCCTGGTCCCTTACAAGAGATGGAAACAAAATAAAAAAGATGGAGAGAATCTACAACCCACCTATCAAGTATATAGAAAAGAAAAAGCTTAAACTGTTCTTTATGGTTGGTTCCCTACTATTCTATTAAAAACTAGAGGCTAACTTTACCTAAAAACTACATCATATATCTGATTGGTTCTTTATTTTGTTGACATTCGCTGCTTCTTTGATCTTACTTGGTGACTTACAAGAAGAATCTAATCTGAAAGGCTCTGATTCAATCAACAACTGAACAACCTCGTTCATGGTTGGACGTTGTGATGGATTCTTGCATGTACACCGCATTGCAATCCTTAGAACTTTAACCATTTCCTCCTTGAATGTCTTGGACAACTTCTTGTCTAACACCTCCATAACACCTTCCTTTGTCTCCAGTTTCGCCGAGATCCAGAGCACGATGTTCTTGTTTTCTCCGAAATCGGTCTCCACTGGTTTTTTTCCGGATATTAGTTCCATTAAGACCACTCCGAAACTATACACGTCGCACTTGGTTGTCGCTTTATTTGAATATGCATATTCTGCAAAACGGACATATATGAATTAACGAGAAATAAAGTCGTAAAGAACTTGATTGAACTCGAATTGAGTGAGAATATTACCAGGGGCCAAGTAGCCATAGGTGCCTGCAATGACAGTAGTGGTAGAATCTTTCCCTCCTCTAGCTTGCAAAACCTTGGCTATTCCGAAATCTGCAACTTTCGGATGGTAATCGACGTCGAGTAGGATGTTAGTTGACTTGATGTCTCGGTGAATGATGGGTGGCAAAATATCATGGTGAAGATATGCCAAACCCTGTGCAACCCCAAGTGCGATTCGATGTCGAATCGGCCAATCCAGATCGAACCTTCCATTATGGAGAGCATCCCAAAGGTTACCATTCAACATGTATTCATAAACCAACAGGTTACAATCCAAGTTCGAAAAGTAACTATACAGTTTGACTATGTTCTTGTGCCTTATGTTTCCTAGAGTTTCGACCTCTGTCTTCAATCCTTTGTCCAAAACCAACTGATCTTTGGAACCCGAGTCTTTATATGTTTTGCTCCATAGTTTCTTCACCGCAACAACATGTCCGTTCTGCAATTCGATTCTATACACTGTGCCAGATCCTCCATGGCCTACAATGTTCTTATCAACCATTGCTTCAAGGATCTCATGTTGGTTAAAACATATCCTATGGAAGCTTTTCACATCATATGAAAAGAATGATGAGGACAAGGTCTCATCATGTTCCATTACAGCTCTTTGTTTACTCAAACGACGTTTGAGTAACAAGACAGCTGCAATTGTAATGGCTAAGACAGAAACTATGATTGCCCACATCGAGTTTAGCTTCTTTTGGTTGTAAAAGTGTGAACATATGGGGAAATTTTGGACATGGATTGGAACACAAAGACCTGGATTGCCTGAAAAGCTTTCAACCAACCCTCCTTTAATCAATGACAGAGGGATTGGACCAGAAAGTTGATTGTTTGAAAAGTTCATGGAGTTAGGCAAAAGCTCACTCAGACTCTCTGGAATGTTACCAGTCAAGTGATTGTTGGAAAGATCAAGAACATTAAGAGATTTCAACAAAGAAAACGATTCGGGGATCCCAGAACTGAGATTGTTACCTTGCAACATAAGTAAATTCAGATTCTTTAGATTCCCAATTTGTGAAGGAATTGAACCAGACAAAAGATTGTTGCTGAGGTCAATCTTGACCAGGTTGACAGCTCCAGAGATTCCAGGAGGTAAAAAGCCAGACACCTTATTGTTCTGCAAGAACAGTTCGGATAAATTCCTAGCATTTCCAAATGAATTTGGGAAACGACCCGTGAAACTATTGTCAGCTAAATCAATGATCGAAACATGTGGGAGACCGAACAGTCCTTCAGGGATCCATCCCTCCAAATGGTTATTAGAAACTCGAAACCTTAAAAGGGATTTGCAGTTTGCATAACTTTCAGGCAAGTTCCCAGAAAACTTGTTATCTAACATAAGCAAATACAACAGTTTACCTCCTCGACAAACCTCTGTCGGTATTGGACCTGTAATATTGTTCTCCGACAAGTCGAGAGCAATCATAGGCGCCGAACGCCCCAGATTTCGTGGAACCTGTCCCGATAAGTAGTTTCCATAAAGTGAAAGGATTCTCAAAGTTGTTGACTCTGCAATTTCACCAGGGATTTCTCCTGTAAGACTGTTGTTATAAATCTGAAGGAATTGAAGTTTTGGAAGTCGACATATAGACACTGGAATGTTTCCACTCAATCGATTCACCGACATGTCCAAATCTATAAGCTCTGTCAGGTTTCCAAGTTCTTCGGGTATTGTCCCAGATAAGTACTGGTTGTAATACAGTTCAAGCTGCTTCAAGTTCTTCAGCAATCCAAGCTCCTTAGGAATTTGACCGGACAGGAAATTCCCACTCAACTCGAGATCAACAAGCGATGTCACGTTTCCGATTGATGCTGGGATCCGACCATACAACATGCATGTCGTGAAAACCATAATTCTGAGCTTGGAAAGCCTGGAAATGTTGTCCGGAAGTTGCCATGGCTTTAATTTATCGTTTTCATTAAAGTAGAGCACCTCGAGATTGATAAGATTAGTTATGGACATGGGGAAATCGCCTATGAAGCGATTGTACGACAAGTCAAGAACACGTAAAGAGACCAGTTTGGAGAAATCCGGAAGCTTTGTTCTTAAATATATGGAACTCATATTGAACACTTCCAGGGAAGAACAATTCACGATTCCGTTCAGAAAGTTGCCATGGAAATTGTTGCGGCTGATATCGAGAACACGAAGCTCCGGCAGATGAAAGCACACGTCGTCGGGAAAGATACCGGACAGTGACCAGCCGGTGAAGTTAAGAACTTCAACATAGCCTCGATCGTTGCAGTTAACTCCGGTGAAATTGCAATAAGGTTTCCCTCCAATAACATCCCAATCAGATAAGGCCTTTCCCGATAAAGATGCTTTCATTAAGTTGAAGAACTTGGATTGATCATGTTTCATGGCTCGACAAGACAAAAACATAAAACTAAACAACACAGCTAGGAGGAGAAAATCAGCTTTTGATGCCATATTTCAAACAACAAATAAAAAAGAGAAAAGGTGGTAGTTAATTAAACCTGGTGTTTCAGAGAAGAAGGTGAAGAAGATGGTATATAAATAAGCTGGTGGAGGGGATTATTTGGTACAGCGGTAATATGCCTGGACACCACTCCTCATGTGATATTTATCGTGATTTGTGATTTTTTGAGAAAGAGGATTTTGATCTATGTTTATACCCACTTGCTGATGTAGAGGAATAACATCAATTGTAGTACTTTATATGGATTAGATGTTAGAATAATCTGCAGTTGATCTTGATCAATGAGGACCCTCTTTGATGCCATCAGTCCAAAGTTCCTAAAATGGTAGGCTACCAATATTGCCACTTATAATTTTATTTAAGCAAAATGATCATGTTTACAATGTTCCAAAAGCAAATTTCGTTTCTGGCATTACATGACAGATATTACGATTCGCTTGCATGCTGTACTTGCTGCAATATAATATACTTTATGGGGTCATATGTACAATATGCTGTTAGAAAAAGGTTCATTTATGAGTGGTAAAATGAACCTAAATCTGAAAATTCATCTAAAACCCATGAATTCAAACTTGAAATTACATAATCCGATATAATTATTGTGTTACTCTTTACTTAATTTATTTATCAATGAAATCTACTATCACAAATGTTGACAGATAACCTTGTTACGATAATTACCATCACCGACCCAAAGCCCGAATGGATTTGGGTCGGATTGTAATGCGCTCATAGGCCATGCTTGCAGGTCGAGCTCGCTCTCAAAGTCCGAATAGATTTGGGCTGGATTGTAATGATCTCGCAGGTCGAGCTCGCTCTCCCGCGAGGTTACACGTGCATAAAACCTTATAAACACATGTTGGGTCTAGGGTAGGATACGTGTCTACATGCATGAAGCTTACCTAGCATATCATGTCAGTGAACAATACCTATATCATATAAATGTATAGATACCACTACCTGAGAAAAATAGAGAAAAACACTCAACAATTTGGTGCAGTGAGTGTAAAGAATTTCTTATCTTCGAATTTTCAATTTGTAAGAAAGAAAAATGGCTCATCCCAATAAAAATTTTCCCACCAATTTTTTCACTAGAGAACCTGGAGTCTCTGGTACAAGAAATCAAGCTGGTGAAGCAGATTTATTTGTTGGTTGGTTTGCTGATCAGCCGGAGAATTTGGGTAATTTAACTCGTGCAGGAGCCTCAAACTCGCTTGACTTAAATATCCCTGCTGGTCAGGGGTTGTCACTTCCTCTGATCAATAGGCATCTCCACAACAATTTATTGCTCTTCAGGAGCAAATGAGATTAATGAGGGAGCAGATGGCCTTGCAAGATTTAAGAATTGAGCAACAACAAGATTTCAACAGGAATTGTTGATACAAAACGATGAGCTAAGGAAAAAGGTACATTCTAATAATTCTTATCTTTATGTTAGTAGTGGCATGCATGAGGAAGGTCCTGGGTGCATACAAAACCATGGCAGAATGAGATAGATGCCCTTTGTAGGGATGTACGGGCTTTACATCTTGATTATCAAGACATGGATTGACTATTCTGTTCTAACAATCCCCTAGCTTATCAGAGATTGCAATGGTAAGCTTATCAGCTGACTTTAGGGTCTCTAAGGAAATGTTTGAAGGTAGGAGGGATCCTCGAGCATATCTCATGCAATACAATGATTATATGAATGTGTTGGAAGCCTTTGATTTTGCGAAGTGTAAGGCTTTTTCAACAACCTTAAAAGGAAGTGCAAATGATTGGTATTTATCCCTCCCACAAGGTTCCATCCACAGTTTTTAACAATTGGGTCAGATGTTTTTATGGAGGTTTCAGGTACATAAGGCAATAATGAGTATGCATACGGGATTAATGTTCGTCAAACGGAGAGAAGAGGAAAGCTTGCAAGATTATATCAAGTGTTTTCACGCGGCAACGTTAAATACAAAAAAATTGGAGGACCAGTGGGTCATATATGCTTTTATTATAGGATTTTTAAATGAGCATGTGCAATACTCATTCATTGATAACAGGCTGCAGAGCTTGGCAGATTTGTATGAGAAGGTTCACAAGTTTCTTGAGGCAGAAGAGATCAAGAGAGCAGCCCGAGCTAATTTCCAACGGAATGACAGACATTCAAGGAACATAGAGGGAGTTCATAGTCGCCAAGGATTATCTTCTCATTCTCTGTATATACAAGGTGGGAGACAACAAAAGGGACAATCACAAAATGAATCATCTAAAGTGTTTCAAATGTCTCAGCCTAACCACGCGATGAGGAACCCTCCTTATGGTAAATTCGAGACTTATACTCCTTTGAATGCCACGCGTGCCTATATCCTTAGCCAAGAAAAGAGTCTTGGCATCTTGTCAACTCCTCCACCTATGAGGCATAATGCAAAAAGGTCGAGCTCGAAAGACATGTGTGCTTTCCACTAAGATGGGGGACATAAGACAAAATTATTCTTCCTTAAAAGACGCTATCAATGAAGCAATCAAGAATGGTGAACTTAAAGATTTTGTGGCTCAGAATATTAATCAACCAAGGCAGAGTTTAAAGATTTAGGCTAGAGGTAAGCAAAAGGTGAGAAGAACTATTCATGTGATAATTAGGACAGATGAAGACTGGGCGACATCCAATGCGAAGAGGAAGGCTCACCTTAGGAGCGTTATTTCAGTTAGCTCACCAAAAAGGTTGAACCAACAAGAAGAATAGAGGTTGGACTTTAGTAATGAAGACATAGAGTTAGTTTATAACGAGAAGAGAAACGACCCAATTGTTGTGTCGGTAGCCATTGCAGGCTTCGAGGTAAAGAGGATACTAGTTGATAGTGTCAGTGTTGTTGAGGTGTTAACTTGGGAGGCTTATAAAAAAAATATGGTTGAAAGTGAAAGCATTAAAAAAGGTGAGCCCGTTATATGGTTTTGGAAACCATACTGTTGAGGTAAAGGGTTGTATCACGTTACCTGTTATCCTGGGGGATGGCAAGCACACCATGAAAGAGTATATCAAGTTTTTTGTGGTTGATCGTCCCATGACATACAACGCTATTTTCGAGAGTCCCATAATGAGAATGGCTAAAATGATGGCGGCAACTTTCTTCATGAAGATCAAATTTTCTACAAAAATGGGGGTAAGCTTCATGCAATCTGATCAGCGAACAACCAGGCAGTGCCACATGTTATCAGTAAAGTAAACACGTGAACAAGTGCAACAAGGATAGAGGTCGCAACAAGCAAGCGTGGAATATGAGGTTTTGGATTTAGACAGTTTGGATGCAATGAGTGAAAAGAAAGTTAAGAAACCAGAAGCAACAAAAGCTATGGAAACATTACAATGATACAGACAAGATAGTAAGAATTTCGTTATCATTAGCAGCAAAGGAAAATGAAGATTTGGCTCATTGCTTAAGGGAAAATTATGATGTTTTTGCATGGTTAGCCACGAATATGCCTAGGGTGGACCCTCAAGTAATGGTTTACAAGTTAAATGTTCTTCCTGAGATTAAACCAGTTAAGCAGAAGAAGAAAAAAGTTTACTCCGCAAGAGGATAAAGTTGTAAGGCAAGAGGTGGGAAAGCTGTTGTTAGCAAGATTTATTAGATAGGTCACATACATTGATTGGGTTTCGAATGTGGTGATAGTGAATAAGACTAATGGTAAGTGGAGGATGTGTATTGACTTCACCAACCTTAACAAAGCTTACCCTAAATATAGTTTTCCCTTACCTTCAATTGATAGGTTGGTTGATGCGTCCTTGGAGCATAATTTTATGAGTTTTATGGATGCTTTCTCAGGCTATAATCAAATATCTATGGCCTTAGAGGATCAGGATAAGACAACCTTCGTTATTGAGGAGGGCCTTTTTTACTATCAGGTCATGCCTTTCGATTTAAAGAATGCAGGTGCGACCTATCAGAAGTTGGTAAATAGGATTTTTAAGGAGCAAATCGGATGGAGTATTGAAGTTTAAATTGATGATATGTTAGTAAAAAGTTCTACTTTGAAAGGGCATGTTAGAGATCTGTTAGAGGCATTCGCAGTTCTACGAGCTCACAACATGAAGCTTAATCTTGAAAAGTGTGCTTTTGGTGTTAGACTTGGCAAATTTTTGGGCTTTATGGTCTCAGAGAGGGGAATTGAAGTTAATCTAATGAAGATTCGTACCATCTTGGATATGCCTCCCCCGGAGACAATTAAAGATATACAACGTTTAATGGAAAGGGTGGTCGCACTAACAGATTTGTCTCTAGAATGCCAGATAAACGTTTGCCCTTTTTCAAAGCCCTGAGAACTTCTTTTTCTTAGATTAAAAAGTGTCAGATGGCTTTTGAAAAACCTAAGGAATACCTCACATCCCCATCACTATTGATGTCACCTCGTATAAGAGAAGCTTTATATGTTTATTTGGCGACCTCAGAGGAGACAGTTGTGGTTGTTTTAATCAGGGTAGAAAGAGCTCACCAATACCTGATTTACTACGTCAGTAGCAGAACGAGGAGCAAAGGTATTTGAAAATGGAAAAACTTATTTTTCTCTAATTGTTGCAGCTCACAAATTGCGTCCCTACTTTCAAGCTCATCTCATTATTGTCTTGACAAATGAACCCATTAAAGATATACTATCCAAAGTTGACACTTTAGGAAGGATGACAAAGTGGGGAATCGAGTTATCCAAATTTGGTGTGGTGTATGCTCCGAGAATTGCAATAAAGGTTCAAATTCTAGCTGACTTTATGGTAGAATGTTCCTTTGAGAAGTCTGCTGATCTTACGAGTAATTTATAATTTGAAATATTAAATCATGAATAGTTAATGAAATTAAATTTTTCTGGTGCTTATTATCTCCTGATAAAACTTATAGTAATTACATGTTCAATTTACTGTCTTTTATGGCAACTTATGACAAATACATATTCTGTTCTTCTTTTTTTTCATTTTTTGTACGGAACATTGTAAGTACTTAGCCACAGGGGAATGTAAATGTGGCTAATAGTTCAAAGAGTTGGATAGTTTACATTAATATCTCTACAACAAAGACGTGGTTAGAGGCAAGAGTATTTCTAATTGACCCTGATAAAATGAATGGTAGTATGTACTCTCTTTTAGTTTCCAAACATCCAATAATGTTGCGAAGTATGAAGCCCTAATATCAGGATTACAATTAGCTCATCAGCTTGGGGCAAAGGATCTGGTTGTACACACAGATTCGTAGTTAGTAACTAAGCAGATGAGTGGTAAATATGAAGTAAATGAATCAATTTTGAAAAAATATCATTCTATAGTAGCTCAACTACTTACAGGATTTGATAAGTACAAGTAAAACAGCTATCGAGAAAAGATAACACTCAAGCAAATGTCTTGTCAAAATTAGCATAATCTGTTCTTATCGAACAATGGGGAAAAGTTTTTTTGGAATATAGAGATTTCCCGAGCTACGACATGCCCCAAATTTTTAGCTGGATCAAGAGGAAATGTGGATGACCCCCATTATACGAACATTACAAGGTGATGAAAATCATATTTACAAGAAAGAGCTCGCCAAACTACAACGAAAGGTTGCGAGGTATGACGTTATTATTTATATCTTGAATACTTATGACCTAGTAGGTTATCCTAATGTTGATTGATTAATGCCTATTAACTAGTGAATTATTCTATTTTTGGTCAATTAAAACAATTTGTTTTATTGTATAACTATTAGATATACCCATTTAGAGGGTGTACTTTATAGAAAGGGATATTCCCAACCATTGCTATAATGTCTGCGCCCTCAAAGGCTAACTATATGATAAGGGAGATTCACAAAAGAATTTATGGCGACCATTTGGGTGGCAAACTCCTTGCCCAAAAAGATTTTAGGTAGGGTTACTACTAGCCAACAGTGCAAAAGGACATATAAAATATGGTTCGCACTTGAGATTCTTGTCAAAGATATGCTCAAGTATAGCGATCACCACCAGAGCCTTTACAGATTATGTCGGATCATTGACCATTCGCAACCTGGTGAATTGATATTTTGGGTTCATTTCCAATAGCTACAGCTCAAAAGAATTCCATTGTGGTTGTTGTAGATTATTTTACTAAATGGGTAGAAGATGAAGCCTTAGCTACAATTATAGAAAAACAGATTGAGTCATTTCTTTGGAAGCCTATTGTGTGCAGATTCGAAATCCCTCACCTAATCATAACAAAGAATGGAACACAATTCTAGGGAAATTTAAAATTTTTTGTAGGGATTTACAAATTGCTTTGGCCCAAAGCTCTATAAAAACTCCCCAAACAAATGGTCAAGTAGAGGCCAAGAATAAAAAAATTTCTAACAGCCTTGAAGAAGAAGGTTGATGATGCCAAAGCTGCTTGGTTAAAGGAACTGCTAGGAATTATTTGGGCCTTGCGAACATCACCTCACACAGTGACATAGGAGGCCACATTTTCACTTGTCTATGGAGCAGAAGCGGCGATTCCTGCAGAGATATGTATGCACTCACATAGAACGTTACATTTTGTTGAAAGTGCTCATCAACATGCAATGAGACTTAGCTTGGGTCTCGTTGATGAAATTAGAGAAATAGCAGAAGTCCGAATTGCTGCGCGAGCTTAACAAGTAGCTTGCTATTATAATTCTAAAGTGAAAAACAAGCACTTTCAGGTGGGTGATCTTGTTCTCTGAAATACTGAGGCTAGTCTTCCAGCAGCGCAACAGGGAAAGATGTCTCCAAACTAGGAATGACCCTACAAGGTGATAGAAAAAAATAGGTTATGGAGTCTACATGTTAGCAAAAATGGAGGGTCCTATTCTACTACAAACATGGAATGCCTGCCATTTGAAGAAGTATTACGTATGAACAAATTCTTTTCTTCAATAAAGAAGTATTATATACAAGTACTGATATTATAAAGGTTAGCTGATTTAAAATGGCAACCTAAGTTTCTTTGAGTTAGCTGATTTAATATCGCAACTCTTGAAATAGCTCGATGACCTACGTTCACAACTGGTATTATAAAGGTTAGCTAATTTAAGATCGCAACCTAAGTTTCTTTGAGTTAGCTGATTTAAGATCGCAACTCCTAAAATAGTTCAATGACCTACGTTCACAGTTGATATTATAAAGGTTAGTTGATTTAAGATCGCAACTCCTAGAACAACTCGATAACCTACATTCACAGTTGATATTATAAAGGTTAGCTGATTTAAGATCGTAACTCCTAAAACTACTCGATGATCTATGGTCACATCTGATATTATAAAGGTTAGTTTATTTAAGATCGCAACCTAAGTTTATTTTAATTTGCTGCTTTAAGAATGCAACTTTTAAATTTAGCATATGTTTATATCGACAAGGATTCATTGACGTCAAGTCATGATCCAAGTATAACAAATTCAAAGTTATGAATGATTTCCTTAAAGTTAATCATCTTGGTAACTTTTGTTACTTAATGTATTTTTATGTTAACAATATGGTTATGTGACGGTTTACAATAAGTCAGCAACTAAGCACATCGCTACATTAATGAGGATCAAACTAAGATATTCATTTTTCATTCAAAGACAATAAGCAAAATACAACAAGGACAATCAAATCATGAATTGTTATTTGTTTCTAAAGGGTCCATTAACATTTCATCTTCTTCCCCATCATGCCCTTCGCGTTCATTGCCTTGTCCTTCGTTCAAGGGAGCAACGTTGGCGCCAGTGGCATTTTCATGAGTAGAGCTTGTCTCGACAAGATCTCCAGCGAGGAAAAAATTTCGTGAGTTTTTCTATTTTGCTGCAAATTCTTCCCAAGTTATTCCAAAGGAAAAGTAGATATCGAAATCCATATCACTACCATTTAGCTCGCTAAGAGCATCGAAGTTTACTCTTTAAGTGTCAAAAGGACCACAGCTATTTGAGCATGTAACAAAAAGTTAGCCTTCAAATCTAGCAGGTATTCTTGTAAGCTTTGCATAGTTTCCCTCTTGTATTTCTCCATAGTTTCCTCGTAGCTCTTCGTTAAGTTAGCCACCACAGTTTTATGCTCCCCATCCATCTTCCTTAAGCCAGTTTCCAACATTGGTTTATCTACTTGCTCACCAGCGATCACTCTATGTAATTTCTCCGCCTCCTTTTTAGCAATAGCAAGTCGATCTCCCAGCCTTTCGTTTTCTTCTGACAATCTTTGATTTTCCTCAACCAAATAGCATAATGTTCATGTACCTATTTCAATGATTTCCTAACGGACTGATACATATTTTCATTTTCCCTTCTCATAATCTCTACCTTGTTAATACCCTCAACAAGGCCCAAGCTAGCAACGTAAGCTTCATTTAACATCACTTGCAAAGAAACTGCCAACTCTTGCAGTGAAGGCTTCCTGATGTTCGTAGATGATTCACCTGGATAGAAAAACCCTTTTGTTTCCTCAAGCAAGAGAGAATTCCATTGCTCCGCTAATTCACTAGGGCTGAAGGGAAACTTATTTACACTGAGCTGCTCGCGAAAAGGGAACAATGTCCTACACCACCACCAGGAATATTAAATTTCACAGAACCACCAGGGGGCTATGATCAATTGTAATTCCAAAAGTACGATCGACAATTGTCCTTGGTGGTGATGGACAGTTAATAGGAGAAGTAGCAAGAGGAAAACTTACACCAGGAGCTATAGAGATAGAAGTAACGTCATTAGGAACTTCAGTACGATCCCCTCTTCTCTTTCGATGGAGCTCTCCTCGCGGATTGCCTTCGTCTTCGCTACTTAGAACAATGTTAGCAGTTCTAATAGCAGTTTTCTATTTCTTTCTATTGCTTACATTATCATCTCCAATACTGACACCAGAAGATCCTCCTCGCACACTTTGCATATATGAGCATACGTCCATGTATTTGTCAATTTCTCTTGATAAGCTGGTGGATTCCTCAAAACTATCTTCAATACCTTGAGTTGTGCCTGCATCACCAATAGTTTGTATATCAACACCAGAAGTTAGCATAAAGGATTCGCATCACACTCGATATTTGTTGAAGATTACGAAGACCATGAATAAGGCTTTTGTTTACAAAAATAATAAAAATAATTCCTAGGCTCGATCCTATTCCCCTGCAGTATAAAAGCCAATTCATCAGTTGCCTCGTTAGGCTATAGGAACTGTGTAAGAACAAGATTAATGGTGTCTGCCCCAGCATCTGCATCAGCTTGTCTCCATCCATTAAGGCTCAAGTTTAACAGACAATATTGAAAAACATTTCTAGCAGACAATATTTCCTCCAAATCAAGCACGCTACCTTGGCAAAGTCGATAATATTGGCCCCAACCTTTCTCTGATATTATATCTTGCCTCCTCATGCATATGTTTTTGTCAGGAAGTGACCACTTAGTTAGGAAATCAAAACTGTCGTTAATCTTATATTTGACTTGTATATATTTACAGCGGTTAAGACAAAGATTAGTACACTTGTTGGTGACGATGGATTTCACACCTTCGCGAGGAGTGAAATAGAACAAGCCTATCAAGCCCCCTCAGTTGTGAGCCTTTAGTTGGTATAAACATTGAAATACAACGATCAGCGGCACTTCATTACGTCAACTACATTCGATGAAATATGCTAGAGCCAACCACCAAGAAAAGCCAAATAATTGGGCGAAAGCTATTTTTTAATCATCAAGAAGATGACGAAAGAAGGGATGGAGCGGTAAATGAAAACCTGTTTCTAACACATGTAACGAAAGTAAGAAACTGTTGTCGATAGTTCCGCTCAACCGGTGTGATCTTTCGAGAATTGAAAAATCATACACAAAATTAGGAATTTGAATCCCTCATATGGCTAGGATACAATTCATCCCTTCCACTTTTTTCGTGCAAACATACTCTTTGGCTTCCACAACATCTCTTGTATTCTGATGTTGTGAAGGGTTGCCCGTGATTTGACGACTACTAACTCTAGTTCTGGCCATGGTTTATCAGAAAAAATAGAAAGAAAGTTGGGAATGCAAAGTAAATTTTATAAAGATTACCTCTAAAATTATCCTTCTCAGGTATGACTCTTCTTCAAAATTATGAATTGGGACAATATGATTTCTAAGGGTCAATCAACCCCCCCTTTTTAAAGGGTTTCTCTGCACACTTCAATGGTTCAAATCCCCAAAGGTAAGAAGATAATTAGTTACAAACAGTTGTATTGTTTTTTCTCTACACGTGGTGAGCTATTTGGCGTATGATGAAATATAAAATGTATTCAGTAAGCTTCATTTATGTCACCCCTATTTTAACCAAATTAGGTTCCAACCAGAGTCACTTTATGACTCTCTTATCAACAAGATGGGGGACAAATTGTTAGGAAAATTACCATCATCAATCCAAAGCCCGAATGGATTTGGGCTGGATTGTAATGAGCTCACAGGACCAACTCGCAGGCCATGCTCCCAGGTCGAGCTCGCTCCCAAAGCCCGAATGGATTTGGGCCGAATTGTAATGAAGTCGCAGGTTGAGCTCGCTCTCCTGCGAGGTTACACATGCATAAGATTTTATAAACACATGTTGAGTCTAGAGTAAGATACGTGTCTACATGGATGAAGTCTACAATACCCATATCATATAAATATACAAATACTTGTTGCATAAAAGTTTTCAAACAAAATTGGTATAATTGGCGAATCTTAATTGTACCACAATGTTTGACCGCTAATTTTCACCGACCCAGAAATTATTATGCTGGATTTTTTAACATAAAAGAACCAGACTAAGAATCATTTGTTGTTGTAATGACAAGATTGTTGGGTTGACCCCATGGGATAATAATGTTAGCATCTAAGCTAAGTTTTGACTTAAACCTTACCACCACTTGCATCAGATTCTTTTCGATTTTACTCTCCTGGTAAAACCTACTGACGACTCCATAACTAATTTCCAGAGTAAAGGTTGGATATGTTGGGGAATTTGCATTATATAATATAATTAATTAAGGTACAGAAAGTGTATCGTACTGTAGTTATATGCTTGTCCCATTACTGAAACATGTCTGGGTATCGGATTATGTTAAAGTAGCAAAGAGTTTTTAATTTATTTTTCAACATTTCCTGTAAAATTGCAATTAAAGGAGTAAGTTCGACCCAAAAATATTTATTCCATGACTTACGCTATTATTAATGGGCTGTTGAAAGAAGTGGAGTTTTTCTATTAGTATTTGAATCTTAAAATCATTTTTATTGGGAAGACTAATGTGGTCCGAATAAGATTGGTATTAGATTATAAAACGGAAAATAACACATGTGATTAAATAAAATAAATACTCATATGGCATGAGTAGGGGTTTGCAAAAAATTTCTAAAAAAAAAACCAAAGTGAATAGAATCGAATAGAATCGAAAAAATTAAATTTTTCAATTTAATCAATTTTCATGTTCGGTTTAATTGGTTTATTCAATTAATTTTCGGTTTCGACATTTTAAACTGAATAAACCATAAGGCTTAAAGCCCATAACCATATGTAAACCCAAATTTAAACCTTAAACACAAATACTTATAAAAACTTAATACTCTTAAAAACCTAAACTCATTAATATTCCAAAAAACAAATTGATAATTTTAATTTTTAATTGATATATATCTATTAAGAATAGTAGAAGACATGAAAATTGTATGTTGACCATGTAAGAAAATAAATATTTTTTGAGTTCATTAAATTTGTTTGATTTAATTTTTAATATTTTTATAATCAAATAGAAATAGAAAAAAAATAAAAGTAATATGATATACTAAATTGAAGAAAGAAGATAATTATGTGAAAAAAATTAAAGGAAATAAAATTATAAGTATTTCAATTAGAAAAAAGTTTCCAACTAAAAATCGAATTGAAATTTTGGTTCGATTTATTCCGTTTGCTCCTTACGTGGGTTTGGTTTACTCAATGTACATGAATAATTTGAGAATCTCCATGATGAATAATAGGGTAAGGAATAGAAATGTGTTGAGTGATGAAAAGTAAAGCAAAGCAAAGCAAATATACCCACTCTTCAAAAAAGTTATATGGTGTTGATTTGGCATCTTGGAATTTCCTGCCGGCTTAGTTGCCTATTCCTCCTCCTAAATTGCTTTTATGAGAAAATAATATTAAAGAAGTTCAAGGCTTTTTTATAAAAATTAATTAATTACGAAAATAGGATGGGAAAATTTAATTATGAGAATGGATTGTTTGCTACAATTCACACTATTGTCTCCTGACACATCGGCGGCACCATCTATCCTTTTTGGTCAATCATCTCTTTTTAAAAAAATGATTTTTTTTTATTAGTGTTGCTATTGTATCAGGCGATACTCATATGTATTTTTTAAAATACTCGTGAAAATATGAGTATACACGATGGTAAAAAAATAAAACAAATTATTTTTTTTAATGGTGTCGTCGGCGTGTCA
>CM025145.1:9144044-9154331 GCA_013467495.1 Gossypium gossypioides | reverse complement strand
CAAACAGCCCATTTTCAAATATTGGTCGATACTTGGGCACAATCCTCATGTCTGGTCTTGACCAAGCCCATGAGGCTATGGCCCAACCAAACCCCTTTCAGATTGCCTCTTCTACTTCTGTTTTTCCCTTCACCCTTTTTGCAGGCTCTATGCAAGAGATAGAGCACCTATTTTGTCTCAACCTCAGACATTTGAGATTTGTAAGGTTTCCTTTTCTCTATTAGTTTTTTAATGCTCCATACTCCTGTGGCAAGAGAAATGAATTGCCCTCAAAAAACTGGTTGTGGGGTGTTAAAGAGGCCAACCATGCCATTGGAGCCAACATGTGGGTCGGTTACCTATTCGACTCTGGATTGGCTTGCTTGCAGCTCAAGCATCATGTGCATTGCTCCTGATATTCCTTCTTTATACATCAAGTTGGATGGTCCAAGTAAGAGAACAATCATCTAGCTCACACACTAAGTATTAATTAGAGTTCGGTAAAAAACTTAGTTAGTCATCCTACTCTTAAGGTGCTTTTATTTTGGGATCAAAACGAAATCCTTGTAATTTTGTCATTTAATTTTTAAAGCACTTTCATTTTAATCACCCAACCGTTAAATCTCTAACAGTGGTTAACAGTACATGTCACATCATGTTCTTACTTTCAGTTTGATCACTCAACTTCTAGGTCACTTTCATTTTAACCAATCAAAAAAAATCTTTTTTTTAAAGTATTGATTGGGTACAAAAAAATAATAATTAAAATGAAAAAACAATAGAAACTAAAATAATATATTAAAAAAATGACAAATTTTACTTGTTTATCACATTGCTATTTTTTTTTCAATTTTGAAAATTTAAATTTCAAAACATAAAAATCAATTAAATAAATTGTTAAAAAAATTTTATCACTTGATAATGTTATCAAATTTGTTACTGTAATATTGAAATTCATTAAATTAATCTCCTAAATTTTAAAATTTTGTTTTATGCTTCTATATTATTGTTAATAAACTCAACTTGATAACTCATATTTAATATTTGATAACGAAACTTAAAATCTTTTTTATTATATAATCTCGAATCTTCCGTGCTAAGCTAAAAGAAAAGAAAAATCATTGCAGTTAAGTAAATTAATTGTTTGTTCTTCATTTAGGTAAAGAAGTGAAGAAAAATTTCTGGATTTTGTTTAACATGAGATATAAAATTAATTAATTTAATTAATTGTAAGGATTTTTCTTTTCTTTTAGCTTAGTATGAAAGACTTGAGAACATATTATCAAAAGAAATTTGAGTTTCATGTATAATTGTTAAAGATTATTTATTTGAGTTGATTTTGATTTGGAAACATAAAATAAAATGTTAAGATTTAAAAGGAGACTAAAGTAATTAATTTAATTAATTTCAATATTATATTAACAAATTGGTTGACACTATCAAGGGATAAAATTTTTTCAATAACTTATTTAATTGATTTTGATATTTTGAAATTTAAAATTTCAATATTGAAAAAAAAAACAGAAATTTAGAACTTTTAGCAAAAGAGTAAATAAAAATGTGAAAATGATGTGGCGTGTATAAATTAACTACCGTTAAAGATTTAACGGTTGAGTGACTAAAATGAAAACACCTTGAAATTGGGAAAATTTGGAGATCAATTAGATAGTTTAACTATTAGAGTTTGAGTAAACCGTCCCAAGGAGACTCACACTTACCCTGCTACGTGTATTATATGTTTCACAGCTTAGTCTCAAAGCAATGTTTCACAAGTATGGTTTAAGCCTTACCTTATGAACTTGTTTATGTTTCTAAGAATTTTCCCCTCTAATTTCTTATGATATTTTCTTGTGTAACTTGATTTAAAAAAAAAAAAAACACTTNTTCTTATGATATTTTCTTGTGTAACTTGATTTAAAAAAAAAAAAACACTTTTAATCCCATGTTAGAATGAAATAAAGATCAAACTTGGTTCTCATTATACACTTTGGATGTTCCACACTTTTTATAGTTTCTCCTCTTAATAATATTGTCTTCAATATTCGAATAAGCGTTATCTTATTGAGTGTATAATATGTCTAATTTATTGGTACTACTACAAACATTACTCATGTTAAAGAAATAATCAATCAATTAGAACGAAATATGTGCCTAATTGTTTTACTAGTTTTTTAATAAAATTTGTAAAAAAAAATTCTATCATGTTATTGATACGGTTATCCTATTTAGGTAATCTCATAACCTATGTTTATGTTTATCTGACTTTTTTTCCTTTCTTCAAACTCAGAGAAAACCTAACTCCATATTCTTTCATGTTCTTGATACGATTATGAGTTACATATTCTTCCATAGTTGCAAAATAGTGTGTTTGAACGATGAGGAAGTAACATATTCTTACAAGATCGCAAAGAAAGATGAAAATACTTAATTGAAGTTGAAGAAAATTGAACTTACATATATAAACATGGGAAAAAACAATCATAGTTATGGTCTTGCATTTCAAACCAACATATTTGCAAGTTTTAGAGAAGTAGAACCCAATTATCAATGGGAAACCCATTCTTATACTTGAAATGCAAATCTTAAATAAATAAAAATAAAAATAAAAGTAGATTCATTATACCCTTATGCTTGTCAAAACACTGAATATAAACTTATTCCGACATATTCTGAAATAAAAAAAAATCCAAATTTAAAAAATTTAAAAAGCTACACACAAAAAAGTAGTAAATTTTCAACAAATTCTTAATGCCATCAGCCTTTTGGTAAACATAAGTGAGCCTATAGTTTACATTTCAAATCTAAAATCACCAAACCATAGGATTAGCTTGTCGGAGATGATAAGACGTTTGTTTGTGGGAATTGATATTTTTTAACTTCAAATTGACATCAAACTTAATCAAGAAGAATAAGAACAAAAGTGAATTATGGTGAAATGGACAGAAGAGGGTGTGACAAGTTTTAATTGAAATAAAGTTGTTTTACTTTTAATGTATTTAATTAAATAAAAGTATTAAAAGAGATGGAGGCATTTCCCCATTTCCTCTTATACAAAGCAATGAACGGCCTGATGATCTAATTTCGTTGGAAGAGAAGTGAGCAACAAAAAAAAAAAACCTAAAAACAACGAAAATAGAGATTTGGATGGGAGTGATGTTGATATGGAGAATGTGGATAGTCTAAGGAAGTTTTTTAAGGATATGTTGATGGAGAAGAACACATTGATTCTGAGACTGGAGGATGAGTTTGAATTAGAGGGTGATTTATTCCGAGGAATGATGATGTGGTAGTAAGCGAAGAGGGACCTTACCCAAAAATAGCGTTTTCAAAATTGGTGCATGTCCTTATTGACATGAGCATGGCGAACTCGGTTTTCATCAGATTGATGGGAAGAGCAATATGATACAAATATTTGGTTAATAGGGTCACAATGTTATGGAAGCCTTCGGGAAAATTTCAAGTAGTAGACTTGGCTAACAACAACTACTACATAATCAAGTTTATTGCAGTGGAGGATTATAACAAAGCACTAGCATAAGGGTCATGGGTGATTTATGGGCATTATTTGATTGTTCAACCCTGGAGTAGGGACTTTTTAACAAGTGACAGGAATTTGTCTAAGGTTGTTGTTTGGCTTCGATTACCTGGACTCCTATATAAGTACTATACCAAAGGTTTTATTAGGGCAATAACCGAGGTGATAGGTAAAGTAGTTAAAATAGACTACAATACTTGAGTTGGTAATAGAGGCCGCTTTGGTCATATTGCGATGGTTGTAAACGTTAATAAACCACTGATTCCATAAGTGGGGATAGATGGTAGAGCCCAAGTTATCAAGTATGAGGGTCTTCTAGTAATTTTCTATGGATGTGGCTGTTATGGCCATTCACAAGCAACATGTCCTAACGGTGATGCATCGACTGTAAGGGTTAAGAAACTGGAACAAAATGAGAAGCCAAATGATGATACGATAAGAGAGAAAGGGTTGTTTGGTCCATGGATATAGGTAATTGATCGTCAGAGGAGGAATACGTGTTAAACAGAGAGGATAAGGAAAAGAGAAATCTTATGAAAATTCATCCAAATCTCAAAATAATAAGTATAATGCAATTGAGGATTTAACTAATGAGAATTATCTTGATAAAATTGGGGATGACATGGCCATTATTGAACAAGGGATTGAAGCGGTGTAGGACTCTCCAAAGTAGGATCGAGCTACTACTAGCCTAACAACTTAGGCCAAAGAGAAGAAGGTAGTTGTGGAACAACATGCTGGTTTTGAGGCTTGTGACGAGGGAAAGCTTATTTGCAATACAAGATGTATGTCAAGGTTGTTTTGGAATAACAATCTGGGCAAAATTATAGCGGAGAAACCTATTATTTTAGACTAATGAACAAACAAGGTTGTTGTAGTAGTTGAGAATTCTGATAGGGAGTAGCAGGCAAGGGACGACTAGGGCGAATGGTTTCATCGAAACTTGGAGTAAGATAAGAAGAAGGGTATCTCTATGAGAGATATAGCAAAGAAATGTTTCAAGGTACGAAAATGACTAGAATCAATTCATATAGCTAATAACCATGTGATAGAGTAGGTGGATTTCATGTTAAGAGAACTAGAAGCTCATGGCATAGGAGGGCCTTCGGTTGGGGAATGTAATGAGAAGAATGAGAATCTGATGGAAGGTTTGGTGCCCTCGAGCTTCGTCAAGTGGTCCTAATTATTGATAATAGATTGTCGTAAACTTATATTGCTTAAATTTTTTTCATTTTTATTTAATTTTAATATGTTACGTTTCATATTTTAGAACTGCCAAGGATCAATGAACTCTAAGTTTGAAGTAACTTTTAGAGATTTATAGACTACATATTCTTGTGCTTATGGAAACAAAGATTAATGGTATAAAGGTGTACTCAGTTATCAAAAGGATTGGGTTGATTGTTCTTTTTAGGTGAAGGCACAGGATTTTCAAGTGGAATATAGGTGCTTTGGAACAATGTGGTCAGTTTGTCGGTTATTGATGTTGATTTCCAATATATTTATGTGTGTTATTGGATAAAGTTAGAGAATGAAGAGGTGTTGATGACAATAGTGTATGGTAGCCCTAAGGCAACCAAACGTCAACTATTATAGGACAGGTTGGAAGCGTTAAAGTCAAATAATGTTATTTTATGGATACCTGGTAGAGATTTTAATGTTATGCTCTTATTGGATGAGAGAAATAGTAATAGAAGAGGGCTAGGCATTATGCATAGCCTGTTTGGGGATTTTATTTTCAATGCTAGAAGCCTGTTTGGGGATTTCATTTTCAATGTTAGAAGATCTCGACTTTGTTGGTTCATGGTTTACATGGTCCCGAAGGGGGCTTCTTAAACAGCTTGCTAGGTGACTTGGTAATGCGGAATGGCTACTAATATTTTCAAATTTATCAATGCATTATTTAGAAAGGGTTGGGAGTGATCATAGGCCTGCAACACCCCTTACCCGACCTGATCGTTAGGCCTGAGCTACAAGATGTCATATTCGTTGCCGGAGCAACTTGAGACAATTTTACAATATACAATCATTTGCACATGCAAATAGTGTAATTCACATTCATGCTATGCAACATATTCATGAGAATGTTTGATGAATGAATGTGTTCTTTGGAAGACAGTCTGAAATGTGTTGTATCGTTACTAAAAAAAAGCATATCGGTGGTGGATGACGTCGATAAATGTTGTTCCTAAAAATTGGGTAAATTGAGACTTCTTCCAAACTGAGTTAAAAAATGTTAGTCGGTTTTACTTTTAAAAGAGAAGAAAAGAGAGGATTTATGGAACTGAAATGGGTGACATGTTTGTGACAGAGTATGAACGAGAATTCACCCGTTTCAGTAAGTTTACCAGAGAAATTGTGTCTATTAAAGCTTAAATGTGTACTCATGTCGAATAGAGGATTGACTGAGGATATACAATTTTTGGTGAGATTTGAAGCTTATGCACCTTTTAATGCTTATGCTAAACTAGATCAGAGAAGAAACCACTACCCCTTATGTTGCTAGCGATCGACAAATTTGATACTATTCTCAGTATAGTTGCTTAACTTTGTATGACACTGTAGTCAACTATTGATAGAAAGAATGCATTTGAAATGTCAGAATGGTAAACTGATTAAAGTTGAGGCTAACAGGTGTAACTGTACTATTAGAATTATTCCAGCAGTATCTGCCCGAGAAATGATAAAAAAATGTTGTGAAGTGTATTTAGCCTACATTTTAGATAACAGGGTACCAGAATCCAATATAGAACAAGTTCTGACAGTTAATAAATGCATTGATGTGTTTCCTAAAGGATTGTCAAGTTTACTACCGAAGTGAGAGAGTTGAAGTTGTTATTGAAGTAACACCTGGAACTACTCCAATATCAATTGTACTGTATAGAATGACACCGTAAGAATTAAAAGAAGCAAAGACTCCATTGCAACTGTGAATTTATTCGATTGAGTATGTCACATGTGAATAATGATACTCTAGTATTGTTCTGAAGAAGTGTTGTGTGTAAAAGAAATGTAAATGTGCAAGTGTACACGTCGATTCAAGTAATATAATGATGAGTGAGTATCGTCTCCACAGGGATTTAAAGAATGAAATTGTGTAAAAGGAACAAAATATAAATTGGTAAAGGGAATTAATGAATGAACTAATAATATCAATTATAAAAAAAATGATCAAACAATTTAAATGTCGAGGCAATTCACAAGGAATAAGTAGAGAGTATTTCTATTGTTGAATGATAAAGGTTGGAATTACTTAGGGAATATTTTCATAACATAATAATGCCATGGCAAAGTTATGACTAAACTACTGCCCAAATATTCACTACTGCAGTTTACTTATTTCGAGAGTTAAAGTCTAATTATTATTTGGAGAATGTGTATGTCTACAAGACTTACAAATGATAATTCAACTAATGTGCTATACCTATACAGACCGCATCTTCTATGTCTCGAGTGCTGTGAATATTCTTTCGAGTTCTCACCTGTATCAAACAATCAATAATCTGATGTATTTAATCTTTTTAGATTCAAATACATCTAAGTTCATAACATGCAATCAACTATGTCTAGAGTTTTCATGCACTCCAAATAAACCAAAATTGAATGAAACAGTAAATTTAATCACAAGCATATCATGGGCATTACTGTTAATTCAATATTCACCAAAATAACTCCAACCTGAAGATAATTAACTCATGGGTTGGGCAATGAAATCCAAAATTAAATCATTCATAAACATACTTCAAGTTTCACAAATCACAGAATTCAAAACCAAGAAAACAGAATACAAACACAACTGCAAGAAGTTCTCATTGCACTCTAACTTCTTATCCAGCTTCTATGCAAAGCCTAGGGAAGATTTCTCTTCCCCTTCTTCACGTCTATGATCCCCCTTTCTTTAGTTGCTCCATTCTTCTTCCCTTCTGAATCACTCCACTGGATGCTATTGCAGAGAGAGTAATTGCTCTCTTTCTTTTCTTTTTCTCCTCACAATCCATGTGTGTTTTCTTCTCTTCTCTTCTCTCTCTTCCTTTTATAGGGTAGATCCGTCCCACTAAACACACATTTTTTACTCCTCTTTTTAGGGTGATTTATCTGGTACACGTTCAGCTGGCTGGGCGTGATGTGGATTGAGTGTTGCGTCATCTTCCTGGAATTTCCATGGCATTTTTGTTGACAATCTATCCCACCATTTTCCATGGCAATATTTCACATCCTTCGTTCTCTTTCCTCTTTCTCTTTTCTTTCATCCTACCTGAACCTACGATCAAAGATTACCAAACTTCTTTCCAACAATTAAAAGTAACATAAATTTACATTTGAAACACAATCCAAGCTTTAGTATGCAATGCTCTAATAATAAGTCTAAAATGCAAACATATTTTATTAATTACAAGAAAATACTTCAGTTTAGAGGTCTGAGAAAAAAGTTATCAAGAAGAAAAATGAAACTATGAGATTATGCATTGATTACAAGTAACTGAACAAAGTGACTGTGAAAAACAATTATTTATTATTAATTGAAAGGAGCTATTATATTTCGAGGATTGAATATTGACCAGGCTGTTGTCAGCACAAAATTAAGATTCGGATGTATGAAAAACTGGTTTTCGGGCTTGATATGAACAATGTGACTTTTTAGTATTACCGTTTGAATTAACTAGTGCCCAAGCCGTAATTATGGACCCAATAAATAGAATTTTCAGTCGTGCATGGACAACTTTGTGGATGTGGTTATTGACGACATTTTGATTTGTTAGAAGAATGAAATTGAACATAATCAGTATTTGAAAACTGTATTGCAGACTTTGCAAAAGAAACAACTATATGCAAAATTCAATTAATATGAATTCTAGATTCGAGAAGTAGAATTCTTGAGTCATGATATTGATAGAAGGTAGCGAAGTTAATTTAAAAAAACCTCTACGATTGTTAACTAGAAACCTCATAAGAATGTTACAGAGCTATGTAATTTTCTATGATATTACCGACAGTTTGTTAAAGGCCTATTGTTTAGCAAAATGTAAACTACTTGACAACGATTAGACTTTTGAGTTTCGTATTAATGATAATGAAAATTTTTGCTTTCATAACCGATTGTGTGAGTTGAGAAAATCTCAAAATACGTGGTTAAATTTTAGATATGCCAGTAAGATAAAGCCAAACGTCAAGTTCCATCAGGTTTCCTATAGCCTGTAATGATTGCAGAATGGGAATGGAAATGAGATGCAATGGACTTTAAATCGAGTTTACCTTTTATATCAAAAAAAGAAAATGTAATTTGAGTAATAGTTGACAAATTAACCAAGTCAACATATTTTATTCCTATCAGAATAGACTATTCACTTGAAAAGTTAATTGAACTGTACATCTCTGAGTTATCAGAATACATGATATGCCATTAACTCTCATTTCTAACTGAGACTTGAGAATTACCTTCAGATTTTAATATAGATTGTATGAAGCTCTAGGCACAAAATTGAATTTCAGTACATGTCATCTTTAGACTAACAGACAATCAGAGTGGGTGATTCAGATACTAAGAAATAAGTTGTAGTGTTGTATAATTGAATTCGAAAACAACTAAAGAATATTTTTACCATTAACAGAGTTTGCATATGATGGCAGTTATCAGTTAAGTATTTAAATGACACTGATACCTTGTTGAAATTGGTGTGTTTGATTGTCTTGTTTGAGTTAGATATTGCTATAGAATTAATATGGTCCATATCAAGGTTATGAAGGTTAGGATGAGTGAATTGAAATTGTATGTAATTGAAATGAAATAGCATGTTTCAATATGACATGGCATAGTTGAATATTGGTATTTGTATGTTTCAATCAATTGATATGTCTTGGTTTGTTTTAATCAGTAATTGATTGATAAGGCATTGTAGTCCATGTATATTGTATAGTTTGGCTAGAAATATAATTAGCGTGTGTATATTGTTAACTTAAATTTTGTAGGTAAAAGTTTCATTTGGAAAACTGTAGGAAATTACAGAAATAGTATGTGACATCGAAAAGTTATTGTCACGACGAGATAGAGACTCTAGGCCACAGTACGATGAGGAACCCCCTCACGTCGTGACATCACCTGAAATTTTTTAACTTTTACAAATTGGTCCTTGTTCGATCTCGAGTTAAATTTTAAGCATTCGTAGGCTCGTATAAGACCCGGGAAAGGTTGAATTGTAACACCCCCAACCCGTAACCGCCGTCGAAAGAGGTTAAGAGGTATTACTAGACTTTCAACTCAATTCAGATCGGTAATTCATCAAACATTTAACAAAGATAATTTCATTTCAGAAATTTTGAATCATACATATTCATAACATGCTTAAATCGAGCATACAAATATTAATTCATACGTTTGGGATTGAATCTATAACATATAAAAGTTTTGAGAAAACTTAGAAAAATTTTCGAATAAGGGTCACATGCCCGTGTACTCAGGCCATGTGGCATGAAATAGGCTAGGTTTAAGCCACTTTTCCCACCCCAAAACACATGTACCTAAACTATTCATATGGTACCAAATTCACATACAATAAGAGCAACTATAAACAACCATTTCAATGCACATATATGGCATTTCAAACCAATCATTTACAAACTCAAATCAATACCATTTGTGCATTTAAACACATATCAAACTAATATGATTCGACTTCGTACCTATCCTAATATAAAATAACATTCACGCATTTTCCAATCACCAACTCATCACATACCAATATTATCATATGCATCAAATCCTTCATAAGCAAACT